>VOMN01073764.1:0-12553 GCA_014899125.1 Orchestia grillus | reverse complement strand
TTTCCCCCACAAATTCGTTCCCCAAAAACATTTTTTAACATGTTCCTAATTTCGTCACATCAGCTACAGATAGCCATTCGGGACCTCTATCCTTTGTACCCCCATTCTTTCTTGTGATGTACAAGCCCCGTTCACAATCCTTTTGTCTTTCTCTCCTCTTCATTCTTAGCTCGCTGTTTCCATGCGCAGGTGATCCTGTGTGGGAACAAACCTTACGCATATATTTTCAATTCTCTTTAGTCTATGCCAAATGGGACCTCCTCTTCGCTCTCTTGAGAACGCAGTCCACGTGACCAGGGAGCTTCCAACTAATAATATTAATTGACCTCGGAACCGTGGCAGCCTTCGGAACTGGTCCGCACCTCCGCTTATTAGACTTTAAAGTCAGGCCGATCAGGAAAACAAGTTTCATTTGGCAACAAAGTTTATTACTTTACTGTAGGCATCACTGAACGAATCTGTTTTTCCCCAACCAATTTTAAAATACACACAATATTTTCAGAAGAGGAATTCCAGACTGAGAATGAGCACTAATACCTCATAATTCACTTCTTTTTACCTAAATAACACCAATCTCACAACTTGTGTCATTCATTTACCAAGGTCCCATGACAGCTTTCTTTAAAAGTCGTCCATTCATAAAAATCAAATCACAAGCCACACCGAATTAAACCTAAAAATCAGCAAGGAATTACGCAATAATGTTTTAAAGTAAGTACGTATGTCCTTAAACCATTACTATGTAACCTGCGCAACAATAAATTGATATGTATGCATGTGCAACCATATACATTAATATATGTATATGCCTATGCAACATCCGCCACTTTGCCCCCTTCCCCCACAATACGTTGATACAGTTCATGACATTACCTATGATGATTACTATCAAAAACTAATTGCATAAGACTGCAGTTGATGCCTAACTTCAGTCTGAACACATATCATTATTCTACTCATCAATACAAAAATAGGATAAAAATCTGAATAGAATGAAGCTATTCCTCCCGTACTATTAGTCGACATTCCTCTGAATTGCAAGGTACACTGAAGAGCTAGTGTGCATAAGCTCCGTCTCTCTCCAGTAGTGCACCACATCACCCGTAGCACAGATAAAAAAGGGGCCTACCGCAGCGAGGAGTACGGACGAGACCTCTTTCAACACGCAGACCTTGGAAGCATTTGAGGTGACTGCCTTGCTTGACACCCGCTGGTCTGCTGGAAGAGCGTAGGGAGGAAGTCCGTGATAAGACCCTGTGAGCACTGATCAGCAGCCCAAAAAGTAGCCTCTCCTTTAAAAAGGAAACGAACACGAGCCTAATATCTGAAACGATGAGCGAGTGGGGAAATAAAAGAACATTTCATACGGATGGGGATAAAAACATCGCATTGAATGGCACTGTTGCCTGAGCGGCTTTTCAAGAACATCGTGACGGACCGCCAACGAACGAACACACTCGTAACCTAATTAAGCATTCGAGCCCAGCTGTAACATAATCCTTTAACGAACTGATTATTTCGAACTAAGGTTGCATTTAGCTTAGTGCAGAATAATTTCGGGCTTTCGTATACGTACAATAAGGCTTCATTTACCTTTGGGCGAAAAACAGGAATGAAAAAAGGCTAATGAAACAGCCTTTTTTTTAGGGGGGCGTATATGGTTAAGTCATACGTACATTTAACATTTACATTGCTACAAAACTACTTTAAGGCGCTGGCTTATTCATCATTCAACATTTGGGAACTAATGTCAAGTGTGAAATGCCTGTTACAGTTCACCCGCACACATTTCCACTCATCCAAACACGAAGACGAAAAACATAACAAATGTCAGAAATTCAAGTACCGGAGGTTGCGTTATGAGAAGGTTGTACCGTTTTCAAGAGGCGATCAAGGTAGTCCTTTAGAGACTCAGTCGCTAGGTGCATCTCGATGTTCTCCAAGTAACAGCGAGGATCGCCCCCTCGGAGCGCTATGAAAGCTAACCTGATGTGCACATCCCACACAACCCTCTTGGGGACGCAGACCGCGCTCAGTACAGCCACGTTGCGACTAATCAGGTACTCGAACAGTGCACTGTACGAGTCCGAGGATTGCAGCCCAAGGGCACGCCACTCCCCTTTTTCTTTGAGAATCTGCACGATAGAATCGCTTACTTCGATAAGTAAATCCTCTGAAGACGAAATGTAGCTCTCTGGAACCTTTATGCTTAGTTCAGTGGCACCTTCTTTCTTGATTACAGTGTCAGAAATCTGCGTAAGCGCGCTGGAGGCTTTTGTCTCCACTTTGCTGTCTTGAGGAGTGACTAAAGGATGACCTATGTCTTCTTTAAACAGCGGAACAGGTTCGGGAGGTTCATATTTCACTGCGCTGCCACTATGCACAGGATTAGAAGTACTGGGCGATGCCCCTAAATTATGGCCATTTTCTTGTCTTTTTACATGGGACGGAGAAAGTTTGCTCTTCTTCGACACTACAAGCTCAGGTTCATGCTCACGCTTAAGACTTGGTCCAGGGATTACAGGAGACTCGCAGGTTCTTTCATTTACAGATGGCTCTAGTTTCACAGAAATACTGTTTTGGTCCTGAGAAGGAAGGCGTGTTCTAGACACGCTGCTTTCAGCACAATCCGACGAGGTAGCTGCTGTTAAACGACCGCTATTTTCAACTTTGACAGACGAGTGAATTGAGGAAGAAGCCGTGGGTGTGGGATGACCACAATTTGTGTCTACAGGAGAAAGTTTGATCGATGATGAGGCTGATGAAACAGGTTGCGACGAAAAATCAGTACTATCACATGAGGAATAACTCAAGCTAATTAAAGATAAACTATGACTATTTTTGACAGGGAAAGAAGGTCTGCTTTTAGAGGTACTTGCTTCATTCTGACCTCGTAGAGATGTACTCACAGAAGCATCTATGTTTCTCCTAGAGGCATCTTTCGCCGATTTCGCAAGCACGCCAATTGCACTAGATGCTGAAGCACCAAAGCTTTCATCATCCGAGTCACTGTCTGAGTCGTCATGGAGAAAATTACACCTTCTGCCATTTTGGCACTGCCCGTGTAATTTAGAAACGCACTTCACTCCATCTTCTTTGGGGAGTTTATGCCATTTCCCACAGGAACCATCACACGCTTTGCCTCTGAGAAAACGTTTGCAGCGTTTCTCACGATTCATATCTACATATTCCTTATTTTCTATCTTGAGTTCTTGAGGAAAGTTTGGATCGGGTGTTTCAGTCTTTTTTACTGCTAAATTGGACTGCTTAGTGTTTTCTTGCCAGCATTGCGATGCTCTGTCCCTGTTGCAAGTCATGAACTTGGCAAACCCACGAGCTGGTGCCCCTCTCACCACACGGTCCATGTTGATCACCATGCGAGTGAATCTGTTCTCGAACTCCACCAACGTCAGCCGCGGTGGCTCAGCGCATGAAAATGCTCCAGCTGATTCTGGGCAAGGGACGTGTTGTCTCCGTAAGAATTCCCTTGGACATGGAGGAATGGATTCTTGCTTGATGTTGATAGACGCAATAGGAAAGGAAGTGGCTGGACTGCAATTGGACGCGTTCAGCCCAGGAGGAGACGGATTTCCAAAGTTCAGAACAGAACCCACAACTGCTTCTTGTCGAGGGTCCGTAAAAGCATTGGACTCGAGCGGCATTTTCCGGCACACCAACCGAGGCACCGGTTCTCCGCAGGGCTGCACGCCATTCGGCATGATGTTCACGTTGCTCTGTGGAGGAAACTTTCAATGTTAAAATGAATGCTTGCTCAAAGAGGCAGACCATGCCAAAAAGTGAACTGCCACAACTTATAATGAAAATATAAAGCTGAGGAGGCATTTTTTGACAAGTATCCAGATTGCAGTTTGATATATTTATAAAAAACAGCAGATGTAAAAAAACTCTCCTAACACCAGCATTTCGAATTGTTTAGCTGACCAATACATGTGTATTAACCCCTCTGTGTCTTGACACTAATATCCTAACCTAAATCACTTATTTACTATTAATCGGTGTCACATAAGTCAATTGAAGGGATACCTAAGTAAAAATTATTCTACCTTTAATAAATTCACCTGACCCACTCAATATAACTAATAGATTTGAACTCAATCGATGAATGAGCTCATCATTAGTGGTACTCTTTCTAATTGAAAAATTGTCAGCTTTGAAAAGTACAAGAGAAAATTCTATGATTACATTGCAATGCATCACTTGGTACGCAGCTGGAATGCGA
The DNA here is from genome assembly GCA_014899125.1 of Orchestia grillus. NCBI lineage: Eukaryota > Metazoa > Arthropoda > Malacostraca > Amphipoda > Talitridae > Orchestia > Orchestia grillus. The sequence continues at coordinate 8,313 of VOMN01073764.1, read as the reverse complement.
TTGGCCAGACTTGCAGCATACAAACAACAATGACTAATTCAAATTATTCTTAAGCCCATTTAATAAATCAGTATATTTGATTGCTGAACAAATTCATAGGTTCTCCTAGCACAAATAAGTTAAAGTGTGTAACAAGCTCAGTGAAAGCTAATGACCAATAATTACCAACAGAGATAATTGACAGCAATTTTTTATTATTTCACTCACTGAGCTGGCAGCATCCCAATTATCCACTATAGAATCCTTGGAATCGAAGCAGACCTACAGCGCATCTGTACTTCTCAAGACTCTCATGCCACTAAAATATGTGCGTCTTGAAATATTGAGCTTTTCTGAATTTTCACTTGTGTGTGATTTTCGGAATGTTCCCTGAAGGCCAAAATCCATTACAATCACATTATAATAGCTATTCAATGCCCACCTTAACAATTCCCCATTATTTTATCTCATATTTGCAATTGACCTCTAAGGCAAACATCTCGTAATGGACATCCAAGACTCACCTCAGTCAAAGGAGATCCCATTCTAGTCTGTGCAGCGATTATGGCTCATTCAACAGGGCACAATGAGCAATGAAGACAGGGAGAGCAGAGCGATGTTCACGAACCTTGCACCTTGGGCACAATTTACTCACGGAATTTTCTTCCGTGCCTGTCGAGACTGCAACAATGCCCTCACCTCAATATCTCAATTATGCCTAATTATTGAAAAGACAAAATGCAGTGTGCTTCAATGACATGAGAACCTGTAACCAAAATTCAGATTAACTTGACTTTATAGTGAAGGAGAAATACAAGATGAAATACGTTTTGTTTTTGAAGAAACTATGCTCCATAAACCAGAGCAACTCACTCTCAATGAGCCTCTAAGTAGACAACACTACAGTTTACAATATATCAAAGTTTCCGGAATTTTTTTTTTAGTCTTATTTAGCTTTCTGAAATAAAATGAGTATGCCAAATTAATGTAAGCTTATAATTTGTAAGTATTCAACTCCTAAACTAATTGAATTTCTTGCAAATATTTACTGAAGTTACCATTGCACAAGAAATTAATGAAGGCAGGTTCCACGGTTGTAATTACTTATTTTTCTTGAGTTATTTTCAAATTGGATACCCTATGGTGGTTATGAATTTCAAGACTGAACAGTAATTTTTTGAACTCAAAGATACAATTAAAATAGAAGTGTCCCTCATTAGGCAGCACAATTATTGTGCTGGTGCATCTAATGAGATGAAGCATCTAAAGCAGGGGCTCCTCTAATGAAGAGGGAAATAAATAAACCAGCAAATTCAGCCTAGCACATTCTATCCACAAGCCCAACCTGATCTATGCGACAAAAATAATTGATATACTACCACATATGAACAAGAATAATCGCTATCATAATTAGCTCATTACTTTGCACACACAATATAGACATATGCTCAAAAAGTTATTGCGAGTGTCAGTGTGAATATGAGAGCTTCTCCCACCAGCAGTGGTGGAGTGCAAGACTACAAGCTGGAATTAAAAATAGGCCAGTGTCCCTAGCAACCCTAGGTCTCCTGGCGCTGCCACAAGGAAGTCGGCAAGAATTTTGACAAGCTGCACTCCCTGCAGACAAACATTCCCAAAATGATAACATTTCACAAGGCCGCTGCTAGATTTTATCTGTAATTCAAGATCTGTTCCAAAAAGTAGAAAAAAGTACCTTTGGTTTTGCTGACCAGATATATGTGATTAAGAACACTTAGGTTATGGAGAATAAACAGTTGACTATTTTTAAAGGGTAGGTGCTCACCTTTTAAAAATAGTCGACTGTTGATTACCTTTTCTTTAAATTGCCAAAAAAAAAAATTTTTATCAGGGTATGCTTCACATTTTTGTATTTCTAATTTTTCCTTTCCTCTGTTTGACTCGCATATGAATATGATAATGAAGATGTGTACATATTTTTGTAGACATTTTTTGGCTGAAGATGGGTCTGGACCCAAAACATTCCAATTACAATGTTCTTAAGACAACTTTTTTCTATCACCTTCATAATAAATAAAGAATAATCACTGCCAAATGCTTTGGTTATTTAAAAGGGTCATGATGCATAGAATTTTTGCAATTTTATCTGACTCCCATTCTTAGTGAGATCTAGGCTAAAACTCAGTTCAACATTTTGTAAAGGATTTTTTTTTAAAAGCATTTAACTTCAAACTTGGTAAGCCAGTGTTGAATCTCCTACTATAGCCAGAAATGTAAACAAATAAGCAATAAATAATTCTTACACATCCTAACACACCTCATGGACATACATGCTGACTATATACATATAGTCAGTGGCTTGCCTCACTTCCCTGGTTCACACTACAATTACTAATACACAGATGAAATGGTAAATAGAAGACAGGGAAATGTGAGATTAAGTCAAAACTGAAACGGCATAACTCAGACACAGATTGGCAGAATAGAGTTAGATTGGCAGTGGGATACTCGTCTGAACCTGTAAATAGGATTGTACACACCACCACAGTACACACTCTGTACTTGGTGAAAGACAATCATAGACCGGTGGTTTCCTGAAAATTTTTAAAGGAGCCACCCAGAAGCTGGTGATGGTGCCAGAATCATCAACTAAATCTGAAATACTTCTGCAACAATTATTTCAGATAAAACTGGGTCCTTATGACTGGCATCACACATGTGAGACCTAGCAACAGAAGCAGAATCAAGAAAATTTACCAGGTAAGCCCAGTACGTAGGAATTCGTGTAGATTCCACAAGGCCAGCTAAGGGGAACCGATCAAGCGCATAAGCTGTGCCTAACAGGGCTCCTAAATTATACTGCAAACTGAACTTATAGGCCCATAATTGCAGTGCCCACTTTTGAATCTGTCCTGATGACATAAGTGAAATGCTTTTGTCAGCATCAAATGGCCCTAGCTGGGGTTTAAGATCCATTATTACAGTATACTGCTGTCCCCAAAGATAGCAATGGAACTTCCACAAAGCATAGACTAAAGCTAGTCCATAGTTCTTTCTCTACCTGTGCATAGTTGCATTCAGTAGTAGTGAATGTCCTCAAAGTAAAGTAGACCAACCTTTCAACTCCATCTATTAGATGATACAGCAGCACCAACACCATAGGCACTGCTGTCAGCTACAACATCTATGGGTAAGCTAGGGTCAAAACAGGCTAGAGTTTGAGACTCAAATAGTGTCTTCTTTGACTTCTGAAATGCATTCTCTTGCTCTCTCCCCACTTCCAGGTTGTTTGTTTCTGAGTAGAACATTCCGAGGCTCCAACATGGTAGCTGAAGAAGGTAAAAACCTTTTGTAAGAATTTAGTAGTCCAAGGTGGGCTTTTAGGTGAGTTACCTTAGTTGGGCTAGGAGCCTTTACAGCCACTTTATCATCTGTCAGATGCAGGACATCTTTGTTTACCACATACCTAAGCACACGAATGATGCACTTTACTGAACTCAATTTCAGGCCTGCTTCTTGCAGATTTGCAGGCACCCAATATAATTGCTTGGAGTGCTCTCTCTCATTAGTACCACTAATTAACACATCTAAGTAGCAGAAAGAGCCTGGAAGACCTTGCAATAGTCCTTCCACAGCTTGCTGAAAAATACCAGGGGCAAAGGCTATTCTAAAACTTAGTTTATTTCAAGTAAATAGACCTCTGAGTTTTAATTACCATGTAAGGTTTGGATTCCTCATCCAGCTGCAACTGAGCATAGGCCTGGGACATGTTCAATAAAAATTGGCCCCCCCAGTTAACCTGCTCAACAGGTCTTCTATTCTAGGAATAAGATAAAATCCATTCTAGCAGCTCTTTTAACTGGGATTTTATAGTATTCACAAATTCCAAAATTGTAGTTGTGCTTGAGCACAGACACCACTGTTGCTGATTATTTCGAATACTGGATTGGAGTTATTATGTCTTGCTGCACCAATCTATCAAGCTCATCTATTTTGAGCTTCAGAGCATAAAGAACTGTTCTAGCTTTACCAAACTTGGGAGGAACAGAAGAGCCTACTTCAATGCGTAAAGTCTTTCCTTTGAAACATCCTATACCTGAAAAGCTAAGTTCCCTGACTGACGAGCAGCCTTATGAGAACTAGCTTAATTCAAAGTTAAAATTTTTAGTGACTCAACCAGGTCTACCTAGCAATGAGGGACCTGCTCCTTCCACTATAGCCTAGCAAGAGCTAGACCACTCTTCTCATGTTTGATGAACTCTTAATTGCTCCAGCAACACTTAGCTCCATGCTGCAATAGCTTCTGAGGTTCACATTAGATGGCCTCAACTCTAGTCTCACTTCCACAGGTAACCTGTAGTAACCTGCTTTTGAGACCACTGTGCTAGCTGCTCCAGTATCAACATCCATATTTAGGGGATGATTATTAACTAGAATAACTGTCCTTATAGGAGGTTTGGCTTGCTCAACTACAGAGAACAAGTCATAGCAGCCAGTATTAGAATTTTTACTGTGCCAGTCTGCATTGTCTAGGAGGCCAGAGTGCATTCTCTTGCTCTCATCAGAAGAATGGACTGCCTGCACACTCCCTTTGTTAGGTCCAGAGGTTATTGGCTGTTTTTCTACTTGAAACAAAGTTTTTCAGGTGATTCTTCTGGCCACAGAAATGATAAATCATATTTCAGTCTGTGAGCAGTCACTCCTCCTAAGGAGATTTCTACAGCAACTACATACTGACTTAGGTTGAGTCTGATTATTAGAGTTTTTTTTAAGTAGATTGTTTATACTGGCCATTAGCAACAGTCCTATGCACTGAATTATACTCGTCACTAGATATGATAGTGGCAGAATTTCTTATAGCTTTGAGATCCACAACAGCTGATTCCCTAGCAGTAGCTACATTAAGGCCACATCCAAAAGTGAGGCCTTCTTCTGTCAGCAAAAATTGCTGCATGTCTTTGCCTAGCATGCCACAAATAGCCCTTCTAGTAACCTCTCTTCTTGTGAGTTCCCAAAATCACATGTGCATGCTAGCTTTTTTAGACCTGCTACAAACTTCACAGGAGTCTCTCCTGGCTTCTGAGAGTATTGGTAGAATTGGAATCATTCATGGATCTGAATCAACCTAGGCTTAAAATGTTGAGTAAGGGTGGTTATGGGTACTTCATATAACACTGAGGCAGGTTTCTTGAGTGCCAACAAGTCTGCAGCTCTAGTATAAATCTCGGACTCTACTTCTAAATAATAGGTCTCCTATCTTCTTCCTGCATTTTGAATGGAAATAAGTTTCCACCTGTTTAATATGATGCTCAAAAGATTATTTTTTACAGTCATAGGGTTCAATGTGTTTGAATTTAAGCATTTTGGCACATAAAAATTGAAATTAGTCCATTAATGCCAAGAAAGCTAACTCTAGAAAGTCAAGTTACTTCTGCTTCAATAGCAACTAGACCCCTCAATTCAGTCTAAACCAATTTAATCTCATCTTTGTTGCCATTATTACCTCTCCTAATATAGCTCGGAATGCAACTAAACAGGTAAGATATTTAGTTATAACACATCCTATTCAACACCCAACATAGACATAGTACATAGGTATAGGTTATTGGTAGCTCCCCTCACCTCCCTAGTCCAAACTTTAATTACTAATACACGATCAGATGGTACATAGGAAAATGGGAAAGGGTGAGATTAAGTAGAAACTAGATGGTACAATTCAGACACAGATTGGCAGAATATTAAGTTAGTAGTAGGATTTTCACCCAAACCTGTAAACAGGATATGTACACACCACCACAGTACGTATACCTTACATGGTGAAAGACGAATATAGACTGGCAGTCTCCCTGAAATTTTTGAAGGAGCTGCCCAGAAGCTGATAATGTTGTCAAAATCATGAACTAAATTTAAAACACTTCTAAAACTATTCCCCAATATATTAGTCAGATTTTGCATAAACAAAGTTAGATGTATTGTTGTACTGGTAATTTATCCCTAATGTTTTTTGTATTTCAAATGATCAAAGTGTATTTTTGATGCAGTAGCCAGAAATTTTTAAACTTGCATAAGGAACTTTCAGGATGCAATGCATTAGTGTTTAATAAGAGTAAGTACAAACTCTGGCTTTTGAAAATTAGAAATAAGTTTTTATGGAAGATAAATATCACTAGGAGATTGAGTACAAATACAGATGTATTTGTGCTACATAATGATATGCATATGTTTACAGAGCCTAGACTCACCATACATTTGCATGCATGTAGGGTATTTATTGGGGGAACTGAGAGTAATACATGGCAAGAGGCATGTATTGAGATGCTGAAGTTTAGGCAGTTGCTAAAGTTGGATGTTCTGTGCCTTTTTTGTCAAGTTTTGTCACAAACTCCACTGATAAAGAAGTCAAAAATAATATGAAAGCTCTTTAATTTGTCATGAAGAATTGAAGGATTGACATACAGAGAGGATAAGTGATTTTAAAATATACTACTTTAAAATAAATAAAATGAGAAAAGCTTTCAAGTGCAGTGCAAACTTTGCACTACTAAAGTAACATAAAACATTGATACACTGTCAAAACCAACTTTGATTTCATTTTTCAAACCATGTAGCAAACCAAATGTTTTGAAATAAAACTTGACAATTTTAAGTAATTAGAGCAATTTAATTCTATAAAAAATTATGGTGATTGTTTAAAATTTTTCAAGTTAAAATTATTTCAAAACTTCAGATATAATGGTATATAGGATGTCATAGTATCATTCATTAGAGACTATTGGTGCAATATTAGAATTGGCAATGACAGCACACTCAATAATATTCAGTTACATTGAAAAAATGTAACAGCAGTTAGTTGCAAGGTTTAAATATAGAAGTGAAACAGAAATAGAAAAAGATTAGAGTCCCATGAAGCAGGATTTTGTATTTTGCTATGCATGCACCAGTAATGAGAACAAAAGTGATTTTTGTAAAATTTAAGGACTTTCTCTGAAATGTTTTAAACTAAATTCATTTGACTACACTCTCGTGTTAAATAGCATTTTATAGTCTACATGCTTAACCAAAGACTAAACCTGAAAAACATCCCACTGTGCCCCCAAATGCTCCTCAGCAATGTTGAATGTTTTGGTCCAATTTTGAAATGCAAGGCTCTCGGCTTCAAAAAATAACCACAAGATCAATATTTTGCTGATGATTTCAAAAATTATAACCCATCTTAAAACAGGATAATAAATTTATATTCCCTATAATTAAGCTCAGGATATGAATTACTTTACCTTCAAAATATAATATGAATAAGGCTTAAATTCATAAAGGTATTGTACTATTCAAGGTGAAGAACTAAGTAATCAATATTCTACAAACAGAAACTTCTAACATTTGATGAAAAAGCACAAACTTGTAATGCAACAAGATTTACTACTAAAAGTTAATCTTGAAATAGGATAAAAAATTAAAAAGTCTTTATTAGAATATAGACAGGTTTTCTTATACATTCAATAATGTGCAATATTAAATCAGTAGACATGAATGTGCCCCATGTGATAACCATTCATATTTTAATATTCTGGTATCTTTAATTTTTAAAATATACATCACATATACATAGTATAGTTCAGCCATTGAAGATTATTTAATTACAAAAAATGCTTTCACCTGAGAAACAAAAACTTTGTTTAAACAGTCCTCTTCATAAAAGATGTGCATGAGAAGGGCTCCTACAATGAGTTTAACCTTGAGATGATGACCTGGTTAAAATATGCCGAAGGCTATTCTGTTGTTTCATAACCGCCACCTTCTGCAAATCATGTTCTCAATCGCAGCACTCTACAGATCATTTCTTCGTCGAGTTTAGTCATTTGCCATGGAACGTTCTGTGCCACAAGGTAAATTAATATTGTTCGACAATCACAAATCGAATCACACGCGTTTTTTTTAATTCCCACACAAGGTTTCGAATTAAGGGTCGATGGCAGTTGCAGCCTATTTATGGCCCAATTATTCCACAGGATTACAGTTTACGTGCACATTATGCAACAACAGCGATAACTTCAAAACCACGGTGCGCATTCTACACCGGAGGAAGTCCCAGAACGTTCTTGTACCCTCGTTTCGGTGCATGAACAAACACTCATGTGACCGCACCTAAAGAACTTGTATTTTTGTTTCTCAGCATTGCTTTCACATTATATGTTTTGAAAACCACCCACAATCTTGATAATCAAACACACCCCAACACATAGTTTGAAAAGTAACCTAATATTGCCACTAACATATTCAACCTTTGAGAGCTTTGTAACTTACTGCAGACAACTAAATTTTTAAAATATCGTTAATTTAGAGTTAAAACTTTAAAGG
>VOMN01073760.1:0-32421 GCA_014899125.1 Orchestia grillus | reverse complement strand
GACTGAGTTTCTGAAGCTCTGCTTTCACTACTACTACAACTACAACTATTAGGTGCGAGTCGTTTTAGCGTGTCAGCGTGAACTTTGAACGCACTTCGAAATCTTATTCAAAACATGCGTTTTATTGTTACAAACTCATACTGTTCGTTCTCTTCCACATTTGTATGGTGTTTGCATCATGGTTTATTACGCGTCACCAATGTACCATACGCGCCTATTTTGGTGTGTTGGTCTGACTGCAATGTTGATGTTTTTGATGTTTGATGGTCCACGTGCCATTTTTTCAATTAAGACTGCTGTGTTTGAACATTTAGCCTGAAGCTTCAGTTTAAGGTTGGTATTTTAAACTCAAAACTTAAAGTACGAAGGAACTTAGGAGGTAAATATGACGGCAGAGTTTACAGACTCTATTTACTCAAGAAAATTTGTTACTCGATCTTGCGAATGTTGTAAAATTCTCGTTTCTTTCTTGGTAATTCCATTTTAAAACTTAAAAAGTACAGTTCCTGTAAACTTCCTTCGGCAAAAGTTTCACCGCTCTCCAAACAGCCGGTTGTCTCCACCTGTGTGATTCTCAGTCGAGTTTAACTCGCATAAGGGATACGCCAATTTAACTTAAGCTTGAGAAAACTTTTCTCAGAGGGCTGTAAAAGTACTTGCTTTGCTGTCGCCAATCCCTGCCGGTGTGGCGTAAAATCTTCCATTCCTTCTCCTTTTTGCTTGACGCTTTTGTCCCGAGGTGAAAGCTTGCTCGTCCTGGCGCCAGTTTACGAATGGAAAAGCCCGTAGCTTTTGTTGTCTGTCTCACACAAGCTCGTGTCTGGCTCTCGTCGCCACGAATGCCGCAGCTTCATTGAATAATGAATAAGTGGCGGGACTGCAACAAGCCTTCCTAAGGTCAGCCGTGAACGTCGCTCGACTTATTCAAGCAATGTGTCAAGTATCATGACACGATCTGACAGCGACGGTTGGTCTCGCTTCTCCAACAGTTGGACGGTCTGACAGTTGGTCTCGCTTCTCAAACAGTTGAAATCGGGTCTGTCGATAACTGTCGAGAAGGGTTATCTTTCTAATTTGCTGTTGCAGCAAACGCATTAACTGTTAATGGCATTTTGAATGTTGTTAAGGCATGATGTTAAGACATCATATGAACTGTTTATTCGCGTACTCAAGTTTTCTTGTGACCCAAATATTTCTCCAAAGCAGCGATAGCGCAAAGTTTAAATACGCAGCCATACGTGCAGTGATTGTGATCAAATTGTCGATATGTCAAATTGTCAAATTGGCCTGTAGAAGCAAGCTTGCTCTCGTGAACAGCCCGTGTGCTGCTGTCCCTCGGTATCACCGCTCATCACCGGGAGTTGTCATCGCTTCAAGTGTCACGTTCCTTCAGCTGCTGGCGTGAAGTTATCTTTTCAAAGATGCACCGTAATTTATTCGAAAGCTTTTCAACCTTCTCATTCGAGACACGCTTCTTCGTTACGGACTTCGGCAACATTTTGAATTCAAACAATTCATTACTGAGTGTGGTGACTCAAAAGGTCTTCCATATTTGCGGGCCGGCAACTGTGGGTGCCTGTTGGGCGCCTACTTTGGAAACAGGTTCTAAAACTTGCTGGCTTGACGACCGCAAGTGTTGGTTCGCTTCGACATTTCTTGCAAAAGCTAGCGTGAGACGATATCTTGCAGGCTCCTTCGCTTGTCTATGGACAACTCCTGTTGCTCTGGAAAATCCGTTCCGATAGCATAGAGCAACCGCATGATGTTTCTTCAAACGTCGCGTCTGCACGAGCCTGTGTGGAGCGAGTGCGGGATATTGTGCGTTTTTCTTGACTTTTTGTCATTCACACACGTTAATGTTTTGAAATCGTATTTAATTCTTAACATCACTGTGTGTATTACCCGATTCAGTTCCCTAAAATAAAATGTTCGCAATATAATCCTTCTGCCAGAATTACCTAAGAATTAGCTTTGTTTATCATTAAAAAATTTGGCCCCGTCAGAGGGCAGTTATGTTGTCTATCTTATGCTTTGGGGACTGGCATCCCGAACGGGGGACAGTGTAGGTTACCTCAGCTTCAATTAGTCCTTCGGGACTTCTATCTTTTGTGCCCATTTTACTTCTTTCCATTTTCATGTCTTCATCACTGTTGATTCTTTATCTTTCGTCATCTTTCTTCTTAACTTGCTGTTTCTAAACGCATGGGATCTTGTGTGGGAACACGCCTTGTACATAGATTCCCAAGCCTTACAAGCCCATGCTAAATGGTCCCTCCTCTTCCGGTGTGAGGTGTTCTGAGTTACTAAAGCACTGGTATTCTTACTACTACTACTACTATTTCTACTTCTACTACTTTTTCTACTACTACTACTACTACTACTACTTCTACTAAAAAAATTGGTGCAGTTAGCATTTACAACATTCGTGAACTGACGCCTTGAGTTTGTTGCACCGATGCTGGCCTCCGATCTTTGTTTGAATGCCGCGACGGTCGAATGGAGCGAGAGAAAAAAAAAAGAGTTCTGTGAGATTGAGGTTCCTATTTTCGAGTGTCGAACATTTTCTATTCGAAGCGAAATGTTTGCTGCGTGACGTTTGTGCAGAGCAAGAGCTGGGAGAAAATTTAATTTTTCTACCACCGATCGTTGTGTAAACAGGAAATTCAATTTCAACGAGTTAGCGTTAGAATTTCATTGTTTTTCGTCGTTATTCGTAGATTTTTAGTTCACAAACTTTTCGCACTTATAACAGTTTTCCTTGTAGTTTAGGACAATGTTGTACTATCAAATTGATGGAACTCTGTTTCTAGTTGCTAATTTATTTAAATTGAAGTACCAGAACTGCTTGTCATTCACTCGTTTTACAGTTAATGGCAAAGAATTACAAATGGTAGAACTCAAGTGCGGAGACAGTATAATGACAGGATTTCAAATGGTAGTACTCAAGTGAGGAGACAGTATCAGCAACGCTGTACTCCTAACACTGTCTCGACAACCACTCTGCCCAGAAAACCGAGGCGTTTGCGTACCTACATACTCGCCTCAGTCGCTCGTAGACTCGTTTTATTGGTGAAGCATGAAACTTTTACTACAGGGACAGCCACTTCGTTCTATTGAACGCCTGCTCAGCTTTTTATGTTAGGTGGTTTGTACGGATGTTAAATTTTTATCCTATGGCAATTCCTAGTAATTCATAGGAATTTGCTGGGAATTACAGACAAAACAACTGTTCTATGTTTGTGGAAACTCTGAGCATTGATCGAGAAATAGTTATCGCCTGAGCCTATCACGGGCATGAGTTGAAGTGTACCAGACAGTGAGTTAAAGTACACCAGACAGTGAGGTGAAGTGCACTAGACAATGTGTTAAAGTGCACCAGACAGTGAGGTGAAGTGCACTAGACGGTGTGTTGAAGTGTAGCCAATAGTCTACAGAACAGAATCAGAACAAAAGCAGCCATAGCGGAGCCCTTCAATCATCAACCCTTAGCATTCCCCTCAACCGTGAATCTCACACGTTTGGTCTTCACACTGTCTCTCGTTAAAAAAATTTGTATCTCTTCTCTGTGTGTTTGCTTTGTTCTGTGTGGCATGTATTGGGGACGGGGTCTTTCTCGACCATACTCCGATTCTCATAATCCATCGGGTTGCATCAGCTGCCCAAGGGGACGGAACGCTGTGGCTGGTGATGGTGGCTGCCACCAATAGTCGTGCTGTTGGTTACTCTCCCATGATATTCAAGTAACTTAAACTTGTCCAGTGTAGGTGGATTTGGGTGTATTCAAACTGTAGTGATCAGATTCTGCCATGCTATTCACTTTCACGAGCGTAGAAGTAACAGATTTTTGGAAAAATAGAATTATGGCAGTCGAAGTAATTTCGTGCGCTGGATTGCGTCAGTGTTGGATTTGAGTGAGATAGAAATAAATCTCTCTCTCTCTCTCTCTCACCGGTCGTGTTGACTTCGTCTAGTCCGACTGAATACGCACCTGGACGTACACTAGTGCGTCATATGAATAAAATTTCCTGATGCTAAGTAGCACACCTCCAGACTTTCCAAAATACACAATTCGAATAATCTGCAGGATGTCACGGAGCAAACTTGGCTCCCACATTCATGGAGAGCGGCCTGATCTGGACTCGGCCGGTTCTGTGAAAGAAATATGCTAGAGTGAACAGGTGTGCAGCGACGGAGGTATTGAGTCAGCGCAGAGCTGGGCGTGAGTATTGATGCATTGCTGAGTTTTTCAGTGAATAATGACGCGTGTGTCAAAGAACCGTTTGGCCTTGAAAAATGATCACCTCATTCAGGAAGGATGATTTTCAGCCCCATTGTACTCTGTACACTGCTCACTATCTATATCGGAATTAAAAATTGCGCGGTGAAAGTTTAATGCATGAATTACTGAAGACAATATTTATTCCGCGTGTCGGTGTTATTTCAGTTCACAAATTATCTAATACTATATTCACTGAAGATATTTTACTATGCCTGTCGGTGACATTTCAATTCGTGAATTTAGTAGCGTCATGCATGCTGCAGCTAGCCACCGAAGAAATTCGACCACGTCTGTGGCCACTGTACTTCACAAGCAGCTTTGCATCTTCATCTGAGGCAAAATTTCCAGGCCGCAAGTTTGGCGGTAGAGGGAGTAAGTTTCCGCGTCCACTGGACACATTACGCCCCAAGTTAGGGCTGGTCCGAGCTCCCAATCATGCGCTACGGCCCCGCTACGTGTGTTGTGCTCGTGGAAAACATGCCGGCATGCACTTGGAAACTCGTGTGTGCTGCTGCATGCGCGTTCAATGTGGGAAAGGACGGATGCTTTTAAAGAACTCAAAGGCATTTTTCACCGGGATCGGTTTGTGTGTTAAATCATACTATTTACTTTGGAAACAGACGCTGCTCTAGCGTGCGAAAGCCTGGGTGGGTAGTAAGTTAACCAACCCAGATGACGTTTTCAACATTCACCTTAATATTTAGCATACCAACCAGAACATGTAAAAGTTGCTCTCATGAGCAGCCCTGAATCTCAAATGACTTCGTTTTGGTCGCTCTAATAATCAGAGAGGACAAAATTTTCTGTACTGTACGGACTCTTGTGGCAGAACTCACCAACTGTGTGTGGCACTTGAAGCTCAGTATTTGTTGATAGTTGAATATTTCCTTCCAAAATTCCCTTCTATTTATCGTCGAATATTTCCTTCCTATATTTCCTTCTGTTTGTCGTCGAATATTTCCTTCCTATATTTCCTTCTGTTTGTCATCGAATATTTCCTTCCTATATTTCTTTCTGTTCATCGTCGAATATTTCCTTCCTATATTTCCTTCTATTTGTCGTCGAATATTTCCTTCCTGTATTTCCTTCTGTCAGTCGTTGAATATTTCCTTCCAATATTCCCTTCTGTCTGTCGTTGAATATTTCCTTCGGTTTGTCGTTGATTATTTCCTTCTGTGTGCTATTGAATATTTCCTTACAATATTTCCTTTTGTTTGTCGTTGAATATTTCCTCCCAATATTTCGTTCTGTTTGTTATTGAATATTTCTTTGCAAGATTTTTTCTAATATATCCTTCTGTTTGTCATTGAATATTTCTTTGCGATATTTCCTTCCAATATTTCTTCTGTTTTTTATCCTTATTTTTCTTCTGTTCGTCATTCAATATTTCTCTTTAATATTTCCTTCCGTTCTTCGTTGAATATTTAATTATGAAAATTGTTTCCGCTTATAGTTGGATATTTCTACAAAATATATCTTTCTGTTTGTCGTTGATATTTACTTGTACGATTTCTCTTTGTTTGTCCTTGAATATTTCCTTCTGTATGCCGCTGAATGTTTCCTGCCAATATTTTCTTNATTTGCACCAATATTTCCTTGGCGGGTTCCAGCGAGCTGCCAAGCGTCCGTTAGACCAAGTTTTATCCCCACCGGCCGCGCAGCGTTGTGTCCAGGCGGAGAGCGAGCCCCTCAGCTGCTGCACTCGCAGCGTCTGCAGCTTTACCGTGTCGAGGTCAACCATTTTTCATTCATGAACGCTATTGGTGACGTCGTTGTATGTGTACTCGTACGTGGGTACATGGTGTAGCAAACACGTGTGACCAGAGTTTCATCGCTCCATATGTGTTGATTAAGTATAGTACGAAATGTTTTCAACGCCTATAACGAACGACATTGACGTATTAATTCCTCACCTAGTTTTGTGATGTTTTATAAGAAATTTAATATACACTTTATGGTCAATCATAGTATGGGTAACCCGCTATTTGCAACGCCTTCCATATTCGTCTGGTATTTTTTTTATACATCGACGGGAGTTTGAGGGATTTAATCCAAAATAATCTAGAAGACTTATTATATCCCCTGTATATTCGTTTATTTTTTAATACATCCACACGAGTTTCACGCGATTTAATTAAAAATAATCCTGAAATCGTATTACATTTCCTGTTTGTTCGTCTGTTTTGTCTCTCATCGACGCGATTTTGAGGAATTTAATCTACAATAAACGCAGAAAGCAAATTTGAGGGGCCGGGGCAAAACTGTAATTTTCATGTTCACGAACCCTGCGGGGGGAAGGGGGTTTTGATCATCGCTCAGGAACTGCACAGGGTTGAGGGGACCGTGCCATATCTCCCCTCCCAGCACCTGTTAGTCCTGAAGCCGAGAAATTATTTTCGCCATGGGAGCCTGCTCGCCAATTTTCAGTTACCAGATAAAATGCACGTCTGCACGGTCGTTACGTGGTGCAGTGCACGACTGCACGTACAGCGTGGGGTGCAGTGCACGACTGCACGTACAGCGTGTGGTGCAGTGTACGACTGCACGTGCAGCGTGGGGTGCAGTGTACGACTGCACGTACAGCGTGTGGTGCAGTGTACGACTGCACGTGCAGCGTGGGGTGCAGTGCACGACTGCACGTGCAGCGTATGGTGCAGTGTACGACTGCACGTGCAGCGTATGGTGCAGTGTACGACTGCACGTGCAGCGTGGGGTGCAGTGTACGACTGCACGTGCAGCGTGTAGTGCAGTGCACGACTGCACGTACAGCGTGGGGTGCAGTGTACGACTGCAGTTCAGGTGCAGTACTTCTCACCGCTAAAGCCAGCCGCGAGGGTTCGTTTTCGAGTCTCTGAATATCACAGTTTTGGTTGTCATCCCTCGTTTAGCGCTACTTGGACTTGACGGTCCTCCATCGGACCAACCTGTTTCAAGAGGAAAAAACTCACGTCTTTTCGTATACGAAAGACAGGAATGAAGTTCGGCTTATTCTTGTACAGGGATTGCAAACTGGATGTTTCAGAGCTTTTAATATTTATTTCATGAGGATGTTTGTCACTGAACTTCTGACACCATGTATTCAAAAAATATCTATTTAAAAATGTAGTAAGATATGCGGACAAAATTTTGACACGCATCGTTTGTGCATGACATTAAAACTGTTTGACGCCCCTGAAGTTACCGTTACACTGCGCTGAAATGTCTCGTAACGTAAGCTATTTCAGGACTGGCCGTTTGTTCTTGCAAAAAAGTGCCTCATTCACGCTCGTTTCGAGCGCAAAATGTTCTATGAGAATGAGAATTTGATGCCTCAGTCGCATCGGGGGCCAATTAGGTCATTATGAGAGTGCCGGACACCACCGCACGTCTGTTCCAGTTGACACCGCCCTTGCATCTCAGTTGACACCGCCCTTCCATCCCAGTTGACACCTCTCTTCCATCCCAGTTGAAAACACCCTTCCATCCCAGTTGACACCTCTCTTCCTTCCCAGTTGAAAACACCCTTCCATCCTAGTTGACACCTCTCTTCTTTCCGAGTTGAAAACACCCTTCAATCCCAATAAACACAATCCTTCTACCCCCGTTCGTACAGGTTGACAGTGAAGGGAGTTGACAGTAGGGGGTGTTGACTGTTGAAAGTAGACGGAGTTGACAGATAACAATAGAGGGAGTTGACAATTGAAAGTAGAGGGAGTTGGCAGTTGGCAGTAGAGGGAGTTGATAGATGACAGTCGAAAGAGTTCACTTGACAGTAGAGGGAGTTGGCAGTAGAGGAAGTTCACAGTTGAAAAAAAGGAGGTTGATAGATGACAGTGAAAGAGTTGGTAGTAGATGGAGTTGATAGATGGCTGTAAAAAGAATTGAAAGTTGATAGTAGAGGGAGTTGAACGATGACAGTGAAAGGAGTTGACAGTTGAAAGTAGAGGCAGTAGACGGTAGAGGCAGTAGACGGTAGAGGCAGTAGACCGTCTACAGCGAGGCCTCCCCTGCGACTAGCCATGCGCTGGAGCACCGTCAGCGTAGACCCCCTCACCTGCGCGGCGCCGTGCGGCTGCTCCGGCCAATTGAGCGATGATTGAACGCTAATTTAGGAATTCGTCCTTTTTGATTGCGGCCTCCATTCGGATTGCTTCCATTCTTCGGTTGTGTCATTGTCGATTGTGTTGTTTATTCTGATTGCTTCCTTCTTTTCAAATATATCCCTATTCGGGAATGTATCCTTTCTGATTACTTCGTTCTTTTTCATTGCAACCTTATTGATCGTTTCCTTTAGTTGTTTACTGCATCTTTTTTGATTTTGTTCTTTTCTATGACATCCTTTCTTTCGAATGCGCGTATCTTTTTCATTACGTCCCATCATCATGGCGAGACCTACTTCTCAGTCCGTGCTTGACCCCTTCGCTCAAGTTTCCCCAACGCGAGGTTTCCCCAAACGCGAAGTTTCCCCAACGCGAGGTTTCCCCTTCGCTCAAGTTTCCCCAACGCGAGGTGCACTCGCTGCCACTTTAGAAGTATTGAAGCGAGTGCAGCAGCGTAAAATTCGTCACTTACGAGTGCACAGCGATTAGGTCGAGAAAATTAGAGCAGTTCAGCCCGCGTGCAACGACGTTGGTGTGAACATGCGATCTTGAACTCTCAGTCAAAATTTGTTCGCTTGCCTTAACGTACACGTTAGCATTTTTATGATTTCCGCTTTACAGTGTTGAGCAATGATGCAGCAGGAAAAATGAAGCGCAGGGCAAACTGAATACTCTGACCGGGCATGAAATCTTGTTGCAAATCCTTCAGTAAAGGTNAGGCATAGGGCGCTGGGCTCATGGTTCTTTCATGACACGCTTGTTGCAAGAAGCAAGATTCGCTCCTAAAGATTAACATCATCGTGTTTAATTTTTCCATGTAAAATAATGGTCATTTGCGATCTGTTGATCCGTTCAATTACATGTGCACGTTTAAAGTGAAACGAGATATGCCTCGTTTAAAGTGCCTGTATCTTTTCTTGGTGAATGTTGCCCTCAGTCTTCATGGATTAAAATACAAGAATTAAGACAACAAAGACAAGATAGCATCAAAGCTAAAAAAGAAAGTTGAAGAACAGAGTGAACTCGTAAATAATAAAAGTCACTGAAACTTACCACGGTGTACAGAGCGAGAAATGTACTAAGAAGTGCCCAATTTGCTTGCCAATCATATTAACTACCAATCATGATAGAAATTATATCTTCTCCATCATGAAAATCATTTTTACCTTGAACTGAATTAGAGCGAGAGGAAAGAAACGGTGGTTTCGATGAGCTTTCTGAGTAGTGCATGTCATTTTAGATATACGAATATTTATATGTAGCTCTCTTGAGATGTTAAAGTTGCACATGCATGTTAGTTAGATTTCCATAAGTTTGAGATGTAATCTTTTTATGCGAGAGTAAAGTTTCTAATACTTCATGCCATTATTTCGTAGCTTAACACTCACCAGGAATTGGTTGTTTGTTGCTTGCCGTGGTCCGAATCCAACTTGTGTGAGGTGTGTGTACTTTTAAAGAGCGTTTTCCATTATATCAAAGGCCTTGCTTATGCGTGCTTTTATTCTGTATGTATGTTTATTGATTTACAACACTGTTTTCCACTTCAAGGAAAATAAGATAAAAATCTGATTATGGGCTTTGTCATGAAAGCAAAAATGGCCCTTAAACGGTAGGGCTTTGATCCTGCCGATCCGTCGAGAACGCGATATTTTTAAAAGAAAAATTTGCGTATCGTGGTAGCACGACTTTCCTTGGCGTCCTCGAAAGAGTCGTAGGACGTCCTATATTTTAACAGTAAGGGAGTGTCGATTAATGGGTCTGCAGTCCGCAGTAATCCATGGCGGTGTCGGACACAAGACGCTCTTGGGAGTTCAGTTCTCCAAATGGTGCCCGCGAGTCTCTCCGTTTCTAAATATGCCGGATTTATTTTGAAACTTCGCGCCCCTTCAAAGTTATCACTTCCACTTTTGCAGCATTCTTCCAGCGACTGCAAGGGTAAAATTCTTCACGGGGCAAAAAATAAAAAATTGTGCACAACCTCGAGTAATTTTCAGAACGAAAGCCAGCATCTTGGTGCAGCTGCGATAGCGTCCACGGAGAAGATTTGCGACCCGAGTTGTCCGTTTACAAGGAGGACAGCGATCTCTTCTTCTTCGGAATTCGATAATTGAAATGCGCCCGAAATTTACCAGTCTTCCAGCTTTTTCTCTCGGCTATCTGTTTGCAGGGGAGGCAGTCAAAGCCGGTTTTGCATCGAGGGATTCGAATTTGTATCAGTTAAGAGCTTTTAGATTCTAGTAGCGTATCGTGAGTTTGGAAATGGGGGGAAAATGTACACTTATGAATAGTAGGCAAAACAATGAAAAAGCTTGGAATCTTCAGCATAATGAACTTTATTCTCAACAATTTTTATGATAAATTTAGGAAATCGATAAGTCCACTACAAATCAAAAAGCTTGTGAAGATTGAGCTTAGAACTGGGGTCTGTACGATAACGTAACTCGAACTGCAATTCGGAATAGTCTCATTCCAATCATCAGATTCAATTGGTAAGGAATTTTGCATTATTTGAAACCGTCTCCATACAGTCTCTACCGCCGTTTCCACCTTACAAACTTACACATAGCTTATATGTATGTCGTAGGGACCGCAAGAACACCAACGCAGCGACTATATTCGGACGTGCTTCTACATCGACCCAGTTTTTGAAGCAACATTTAATTCTACCGCTCGGGTGGAAATAAAATATCTCCTATTTGCACCGCGGCAAAGGCCTCAAAAGGTACTTTTAGAACTTGCAATGACAATAAAACTCGGCTGAGGTAAAACAAAAGACCATTTTCAAGTCTGTGAATACCAGAAAATGCGTACGCTGTTAAAGCGATTAAATTTGAATTTCTTTAACGAAGCCCCTCATTAAGGCTGAGTTCGAGCATGCGGTGTCGGGGGGTTTCATCACAGCAAAATGTAGCGCGTAATGAAGCAATATTTTTGACATAATTAACTCGGTACGGAGCCTTGGCGCACTCGTTCCATTTGATGTTGCCGAACAGAACTCGGCGCATTGCGGGCTTCTCTTGGGCATGTTACTGCTCCATTTTTGTTCTCAATATTGTTGAAATCTTGAACGCAAGGTTAATGGGTGACTGGGAGCCAAAGGAAACCTCATATTCAGGTGTTATGGTGTTGGAACGATAAGGATTGGGGAAATTTATAGCTTACTATGTTGAGGGATCCATAGTTATTTTTACTCTGTCTACGTCACTCGTTCTATGTTCAAATACTGTGATAAGTTTCTCAGCTAGTGTTAAAAAAGTGTCTCGCGAAAGGTGTTCATTGACATGGTCAACCACACTCCATCTTGCAACCTCTTACTGACCTCTCTTCTCAAATAAGAATTTAAATTTTGAGTGCCTGAACATTCTAACTACACAAACAAAATACTTAACAGTGCTTGCTTAGCTTCGATCGACCGCTTGTTCGTTGATTTTCACAAGCCTGGAGCTCCTGTTTTTATACAGGTCGCTCGTTCCACTGAAATGAGGTGCCGAACCAGAGCTGCTCAGCGTAGCTGTGCCATGTTCCTGGAGTGTATCCTGGATACCGGCCACGGTGGCGTGCCGCTCGGTAGGGACACCGGCCACGGTGGCGTGCCGCTCGGTAGGGATACCAGCCACGGTGGCGTGCCGCTCGGTAGGGATACCGGCCATGGTAGCGTGCCGCTCGGTAGGGATACCGGCCATGGTAGCGTGCCGCTCGGTAGGGATACCGGCCATGGTAGCGTGCCGCTCGGTAGGGATACCGGCCATGGTAGCGTGCCGCTCGGTAGGGATACCGGCCATGGTAGCGTGCCGCTCGGTAGGGATACCGGCCATGGTAGCGTGCCGCTCGGTAGGGATACCGGCCATGGTAGCGTGCCGCTCGGTAGGGATACCGGCCACGGTGGCGAGCAGTTCGGTAGGGATACCGGCCACGGTGGCGTGCCGCTCGGTAGGGATACCGGCTACGGTGGCGAGCAGCTCGGTAGTGTAATGTAGTCCGGAGCGCCAAAACTCCGTAAATTAATAGACTGACGTCGCGTGCCCGACGCGCATAACATTACGGGGCCATCAGCGCGAAATATATGAGGGCTCTCGGAAGCTCGTTCAAGAGCAAATTTGCGTGGTCCGAAATTTGAAGCAGGAAGTCGAAGTTCTTCAACATGAAAGTTTCATACGGGGGATCGATGTCGTTTAATAAACTAGACGTAGTATCGATTTATTTCCTCGGAAGCCATCAAGAAAATATATATTGGTAGCATTGAACGGTTCCATGCCAGCGATATTATTTGGGAAAAATTGCGTGGACCTGCAGAGCTTGGTTACAGCGTCAAGAGAAAAGGACAATGTTCCTCCGAATACTATAAATTTCATTTATGAAATTTCAAATTTCATAAATTCCAACCATTCATAAATTTCATAAATTTCATCGGTTGGAAGCACCCTTATGTTGCATGAAAAGGATGGTCTAATTTCAGTACATGGTGCAGAATTTTACTGTCCACTGGAGTAGTGATTGATTGAAGTTGTAAACAAGAGTAATAAGAAATGATAAAAAATTGTCGTAGACATATTCTTGATGTGTGAATTATCGATTTCTGTAACAAGGAAAACGCAAGAATTTTGGAATTATTTATTCATGAATAGAAGGATACTTACGGACTCTAATTTCACCACGTACGAGTTCAACAGCCAAGAAGAGGACAATAAAACACCCGGAAAATGTACTCATGCTCGGAACTCAGAGAAGCGCATCATGGTGCTATCAAGGCATAATTAGGAGTTTCAACTACATGGAGTAAAATAAACTCCATTGAAGATAATGCGAGCGAGTCTTCTAAATTTGAATGTCTGAAGTAAGTCAGTAGTGCAAGTAATGTAGGAAGAAAGAAATTTACAGGGCATTCACTAAAAAAGTAGCCCGAGGTACCTTCGCTGCTAAGATACTAAAAAGCACTAAAAATTATGTAGTATGATACTAAATCAATATCCTAGCTACTGAACAAAACACCAAGATTAAGCTAAGATACTATTTATGTAGTAACTTGACTACTGGACTTATTTCTAAAACACTGCTTACGTGGTATCTAAGGTACCAGGGGCCACGTCTTAGTGGACGTCCTGTGCGAGCATCAGTAAAATTTGCCCCCGATCTTCACGGCTGGAGCGCTTTGAGTGTCATTAAGGAGGGCATCATAATATGTCGGCATGAAGTGACTTCTGGCTGCGGTCGGGTCCTGAAGAGAATAATCCAGCGTACCTAGATGGGAATAATCCAGCGTNCCAGCGTACCTAGGAGAGAATAATCCAGCGTACCTAGGAGAGAATAATCCAGCGTACCTAAGGGACTTCGCGCTCTTCGTTGGCTAGATTTTCGAACTACTTCTTGGAAACAGTTCTAATAATGCGTCTCCAGTAGAAAGTAGGTACTCTAGAGATACACTGCGATGCTCAAAATACATTCGGTTGCATTGGTTGTGAGATTTTGTTATAGCTTTGCCAATATTAGTTGTAAAATAATGATAGTAGTGTCATAATATGTACTTAATAATAATACTAAAGTGCTTTTTAACAGATAACTAAAACTTTGCGTTGAAATAATAATTCTAAGTCTGCTAAAAATTTAGGTTTCCAACGTAAATGAAATCCAATCTTTGACGAGTGTCTTACCTTGGGAATTGTTGCACTGCGAAGAATCCGTAATATTTTTTTTCTCTTACACGAGTTCATTACATCAAAAATTAATTTCACCTCATTTTACCATTTCATAAGCAGTGTCGATCACGTCCATGAAGGAAGCCCGAATATATTTGATAGTGCGGTGGTATTCGTCGTAACAATTCTGAAAGTTGCCATGACCATCACGGTTCTTACAGCTTGTGTTGAGAGCGTCCAACTTTATCTAATTAAGCCGGCACAGATGCTGGGACGTTCTTTTTTTTATCTTTTCTTGCCGTGCGCTGCAGAAATTGGAGCTCAAATTAATTCTTGGCGTTTGATGAACCTCAAAAGTTAGCCGTTGCTCAGAGCTCTGACCGTTTCTTCCCCGTGTTTCAAAATGCCAACTGCTAATTGGACTTCGATAGACGCGCTTTTATTTTTCAAGTTGCTCTTTTTTTTGAAGATTTTACGACTGGTGTAACTCGATTTTTCAGTTCATAAGTATTGATTGATTTATGCAGTATTTTTAAAATCATGCCTGGTACCGATTGGTATCATTTAACTGTTATACTAGTAAGCATGACCTGTCAAAAGTGACGGGACTTGCGATGTTTAGTCTTGAAATGAATGTTTTTCTCCCAGTGAAGCATCTAACGGGTCACAAATGATCGTCTTCGTTTCTTTTGAAATCAATTGTTCATTACCAAACTATGTTAATTCAAATACTGGCATATCATTTTCTATAAAATAAAATCTTTTATCCGTCTATATAATAATAGCCCAGTGCTGCTTGCTTGCTCGGTCCGTCCGTCAGATAAGGCAGTCCGCATCAGTGATGCTAAAAAACATATTTTGCGTCAGAGTTACCGAAACGAAGAGGGTATTTAAAAATTTGACACCATTTGTTCCACCGGCACTTACACTAGTATCCTTTAGATTTCTTTCACCTATGATACGGTATTCAGTATCGTATTTACGGCCGTGCTGCTTGCAATACGGTATTCAACATCCTATTTACGGCAGTGCTGCTTACAATACGGTATTCAGTATCCTATTTACGGCAGTCCTGCTTGCAATACGGTATTCAACATCCTATTTACGGCAGTGCTGCTTACAACACGGTATTCAGTATCTTATTTACGACAGTGCTGCTTACAATACGGTATTCAGTATCTTATTTACGACAGTGCTGCTTACAACACAGTATTCAGTATCTCAGAAATTGGTTTATTGGTAGGGAATCTAACCCTGAGTNTCAGTATCTTATTTACGGCAGTGCCTCTTTACGAGTTCCTCCTTTTATCAGCGCAACCGGATCAAACGAATGTCATTTTTGTCCCTCATAATTCCTTCAGTCACCTCTATACAGGGTGTGTCAGAACGAATACCATACTAAAGCTATGCTAGTATGTGTACCCAGTCTTCTTTGTATGACATTGTACCAGAAAGGATGCCGTATTAAAGATATTTTATATCTAAAAACGTTTCATTTGGATTTGCATGCAAAACGTTACATTCGGATTTGCACGCAAAGCGTTACATTCGGATTTGCATGCAAAACGTTACATTTGGATTCATATATGTAGTATGGTATTCTTTCTGGTTTGCCCTGTGTATACAGCGTGTCTACTAAAAGTTAGCCCCTCATACCTCTGGCAGTTAAGATACGAAATTAGCATCTTAGCTAGGATACTACCAATATAGTATCTTAACTACGAGAGGCTACTTTTTGGCCGACATCCTGTTTATATTTTTTGGCGGGCACCGTGTACGTATACATATGCAAAAATTCTGTAAATATACGTAGTTTGTCACGGTATATATACTGTATACATATTCAGTGCTCTCTTTCTCTCACTCTCTCTCTCTATATATATAGAATGAAATTACGCGTACAATAATATTCACTTATGAAATTATGAATGGTAGTGGGGGGGAGGAACAAGCAACAGCAACCGTCTGTGAGTCGAGTCGTATGGGTGCAGGCAGAACCACGCTGATGGTGCGTCGGAAAAAATATTTGCTTCGAGAGAAATTTTAAAGTCGTGTTTAGCCAACTTCAATGTTCGATGTCTCACATTATCACGAATTGAAACCCTCATCCAATTCAATTTGGGGTCCACACCTTCTAAAATTAATGTTTACACATGTTCTATGTCTCTGCACCCTTAGTTTCTCTGGATCAGGAAAGAACTTATGATCTATTCTATTTAATTAGCTCATTTATTTACATTATTTCCAGATGCCATGGTACGGAGAGCCGAGACTTCGAATGTTCAAATAAAATCCCTATATTTGCTACATGTGTAGTGTTTTCTTCTTTTCTCAGGGACTGATGATGAGTGTAGCCATCACTCGACAGCTCTATTTTAAGGAGAGGATTTTGTTCGAACTCGATCTTTCGGCCTGCCTCTAATTCTACAGTAATTTGGTTTATTCCAACGATCAATTGGCTGACCTTAAGATGGTCATCACATCAGCTGCATGATCAGAGCTCTGTTGCTGTGGTGCACTTTAACGTGCGATCTTTTATTCGGCAGTTGGACTCGGGCTCGTGAGTTTGCTGTGTAAGTGAACGAGCGTTGCTGAGCTGCCAGGGGACAGATTGAGTTGCGCGACGGCAGAGAAATACGAAGTGCTTTTGGATACTTGTTAACACTAGACTTACTTCTTTCTATCAGTTCTGCAATTTGTCTACGTACGTAATTTTTCCTTGTGAAATTTTTTCGCTTAAAAATTTACCCCTCTGAATTTTTTAAAACTATTTATGACCACCTTGTGCTTAGTTTGTGTTGTAAATTACTATTAATTGTCGAGAAACTTACAATATTCATGGACAAGTATGAAATGTTTCTTGACGATTAGCCTCTAAACAAAAGCTTCAAAGAGAGTAACAACTCTCTTTGAGAGCATTCCCTTCCGCTACTTACAGTACTGACCTTCAGCTATGACATAGTGTAAACACAACTATTCATCTAAGGTCGTCCTCAGATAAAGCACTAGCATGGTTCCAGTAAACGACCGCTATACTATTATTTGGTTCTTGTAAGACGCTCTATTTATTTCTTACGATGCAAATATTTTCCGTGCTTTTTGATGGTCGCTCTAGCTCACACCGCTCTGTTCTGGGGTTGACTGCGACTTTGAATAAGTCATCAGGTAATAATCGCAGATGGTGATCGATCTTTAAATTGTCTTCCACTGCCTGCTTTGTTCGAGCTCGTCTTCTTTCGACGCGTGCGCGGTTATGACTAGTTTGAACATCGCCTTGATTATGGGGCATCATTCCAAAGTGTAGCGTTGGTGTACACTTCTTGTATGCGCCTCCTCAAGCCAGATCCAAGCAGTTCTAACCTTTGACCGGTCGTCAAAAGATTAGGCAACTTGCACCTTGAGTGAGCAGTTTTTTCCCTTAGCTGGCCAGTAGTAGACAAAGATAGAGTATTGAATTGTCTTCAGCAGATAATGCAGATTTATCAGGAATTTATGACTCCAAATAAAAGAAGTGCGGCTTTACTGGCCACTTTATTTTCGATGTTGCATACATTTTCACTATAACGAAAAGAACTCTGTTTTATTTTCTACACGCAAATGCTTCAGTTTTGTAGAGAGAATTCGGGCAACATTTCTTTCGCTCAGAGTCCGTTCTACTCCAATAGAAATTAAGTAGTAAAAGGAACTGTTTTCTGCACGGTTTAAATGTTAACTACATCAGCCTCATTAACCAGCCTTCATGAACAATGCAACGAGTTATACTCAGAAGTTCATTCATGTCGTCATTCTAGCGATAGAGAAGCCAATATGGCTGCTCGATTTTCTCCAGTTGCCGAATTTTGAGTGGTCCGTGGAATTTTGTGGAGAAGAATGTACGTGCTGAATTTCTTTGGAGCAAAAATGCACAGAAGAGGAGAATTGCAGATTTAAGGTTATTTTATTGATGTGTAAAGAGCACCGTTGTCTGATTTTCTTGCACGCTCCTATCTAGTCATCGCGCATGTGTTGGACTGCGGAATTATTGGCGCTCCGATTCACGACGTTGTTAGGGAGCGCGAAATCCCTTGCGGCTCAGCGCTGTTCGTTTGCTCTTCGATCGTCGCGCCGTCAGCAGCAGGATCAGTGCCGGACTCCGCGGCCTCGCGCTGCGGACGAGTTCACTTTGTCCAGTTCGGGAAGTCCCCTGAAAGTTCAATGTGCGGGACGGTACTCTACATGTGTCAGGTCGCTTGTCAGGTCGCGAGGTTCCCTGAATGTTCAATGTGCGGGACGGTGCTGTACCAGTGTCAGGTCGCGAGGCTTCTGTTCGTTTGCTTCTGGTACATTTTTTCCAAATTTGGGAACTTCATTTGCATGTCGGGCTTTCTTAAAAGATAATGATGAAATAGTAAGATATTTGGGTGTTCGAATTCTAGCATGGACTACATCTGCGCCATTCTAAAAGCCTTTTCTGCTGCGCGATTTGCCTCTCGAGTTGAATTTAGGGAGAAATCCCTTATAGAATGAACGATTCATGAGCTCATAGTTAACTTCACGCATCTTTTTGTACGTACAATTATTTAATGTCGCTCCCGGTACATTTCTTTGCTATTGTACATTCAAATGACGTGAGCGCGTTGGAGTTACAACGTTGCTGTACGCTAGGGGTAACGGCTCTCGACTCCATATCCTCTTTGGATCGTTGGCTTTGGACAAAGTTTTTGGACAAAGCTTTAATGGCTTTGGTCCATCAAACTCTTTGGCTCCGACTGCGTGATACTCCATGTAACGCTCAACTTCCTAAACATCACAATCTTCAAGTACTTCACTATGATGCTCCGTATCTGTTAACTTTCACAATTAGGCAAGTACACGCGCGATGCGTTCCCGTTCTGCGTTTCTTGCAAAATTTTTGCAACATTTGCAATTTCCATGCAATGCATACTTCAATAAAAGCAAAATGATAATTCACAGTCCCGCTGGAAAACCACACCCGAGAACTGCCGGTAAAGTTCCCCGACCGTACGACACGTTGTATTGATTCAATTTCCCCGTCGTTTTTTTATGTCGATGCCTGCACGGACGAACGCCTTTTGAGCCTCGGTGGACTTGCTGAGCGGGTGCTTCGTTAGGGCGAAGGTTAAAAGAACACGCAGCTTGGCAGCATCCTTATCGCCGGCCCGAGAGAGAAGCCAGTTTTCCTGGTTGGTATCGCTCGTAAAACTGAATGGTTAATTGATCTTCTATTGCACGGCAGGGTAATGCAAACATCTGTTGTTCATGACCAAAGACTGCATTGCAGAGTCCGTAATTGGTTCTTCATTATATTATTGTCTATGTCTGCTGTTACTTAATTAAAACCGGTTCATCCCTACAAAAAAGTCGAGAATTTTATACCCATCATCGGAATGAGGAAACAAAAGGCTCAAATTTATGGTTCTATCAACTGGTATCAGAATTACGAGGATTTTGGAACGAGTTAAACTGTCCAGCATCTTCTCTGGCCAAATTGCCTTTAAATCAATCGAGGATTAATAGTTTTAATTGCAGTGAGGGCGGCGATTCCGTCTTTTAAATTCCGTCTTCAAGAGGGTCAAGCCGTTGAAAATAATGTAAAGAAAATTTACTGCAATTCATGAGTATTATGAGTATTAATACAGAGAATTTCTTGCCAGCAATCCATATTATATAACTTCTTGTTCGAAATGTATAAAACCTGAAATTTTTATTTATTACCTTATTTTTTTACGATAAATCCCACATTATATTTATTTGCCTGAATTCACTAACACAAGGTTCTCTTTGACTTGTTATTGCCGAACGTACGGTGCTGCGTAAGTGCTTTTGGTGTCTCCTAGTGCTAGTGCTGTCCCTCAGTGCTAGGGCTGTCCCTCAGTGCTAGTGCTGTCCCTCAGTGCTAGTACTGTCCCTCAGTGCTAGTGCTGTCCCTCAGTGCTGGTGCTATCCCTCAGTGCTAGTGGTGTCCCTCGAACACGGCCCTCGATGCAATACAGGCGTTCATGGCTCCGGGTTCACTCGCTGTGCACCATTACGGCCTCCCCTTTAACCTTAACAACGCCAGAGCGAGTCAGCCAGCGTTTGTTGGTCTTATCGCCTATCGATCTGAGCGATTCGTTGAAAGACAAAATTAAAACTTGCATTTGCTGCTGGATTTTATCCTGCTCCCGTTCGAAGAACGGTATCTTGACTACCGTGTTGTTCTCATCGCGCAGTTCCAGTTATGTTGGGATCTGATAATTCTGTTCGAGCCTTTATTAGAGCTGCTCCAGCCCGATACCGATTGCAAACAGCTGCGGCAGCTCGTTGACTCGTCCGGTGAGGGTGACCTTCGTCTGCGTGGCCTGCTGGTACACCACGAGTGAATAGACACGGGATTTTTATCCCCGGAAGAATTTGCGAAGTAAGAATAATTCTGGGATTTAGAGGTGTGGGTGAAGGAGACGGGTTTCCTTTGTTACTGTCGTCGAGTACGTTTTATGAACTTTCATTAATTCCAAAAGAGGAACGTAAGGTTTGAGGTCAGTTTTTCAAGGGACGCTGGCACTCCGTGCTTCCGTGATAATCAGTTGCCTCAGCCGGGAGTCAAACCCTGACATCGCATTTCAGAGTCCATCACGGTAACCCGTGCGCCGTGGAGCCCGCAGGTATTTATGTCTTCATCTGCGTATTTTGGTGTTACGGTCGTTTGCTCACAGAGGTGCCCTCCAGCTACGCTCCCGAAGCTCGGCAGCGCCTGAAGCGTGTGCGTGGTGATGAGTATGAATATAGCCTTGCAACATGCTCGAGAGTAATGCTCCTAGTGACCATAAATAATAATACGACCCCAGGGGGGGAGGGGGCACTGTTCGGTTAAGTCAGCTTCGTATAAATCTTCGGGCTTCTGCCTTTCTATCTTTCGATTTTCAGACCCTTTTCGCGGTCTTCTATGTGTTTTCCTCTTCTTCATTTATAACTTGGTGCTTTTATGAGCAGGGGATCTTGTATGGGATCACACTTTGTGCATAGGTTTCCCATTTTTTAGCGTCCATACGGGATGGCGCCGTTTTTCGTTCTTTTTGGGTCACATTTTATGTAGTAAGGGAGCCTCAAACTAACTAATTATCTAATCTAACCTAAAGTAAACAAAATTATACGGGAGATGATTCATCCTACGTAAAAATACTGTTGTTCCATCATTTAAATTGGATGAATGTTTTTTTAAAAGAGCAAGTAACTGACTTTAAACAAAATGTCTTCCGATATTTTGGATTTCAGCTACACAATGAAGTACGCTTATTGTTTCATGAGAAACTGACACGCACTAAAATAAAATTTGACCGATACACCACTTCAGTTTTTAATTAGATTTCGCAACTAGTTAACAACGATGACGTCACGTGGGGGTCGGCCTGAACGAACTCGCTCCAAGCAAAACTTTAAATTTGTGTCCACAGAAGTGGCCATCCCAGTTTGCAGAGGTGGTCTTCGGTGCGTGTCGGTGATGGGGAGACGGGCCAGGCGACCAGCGAAACTCCGGGAGTTCCCTAACGAACGGGATTAGTCCTTGCTAATTCGCTTCCCTTGCTCGAATTGCTTGTGTTTTGGTTGTTGAGGTTGGATCAAATTTCCACTTTAACTGCCTTCTTTTTCGTGTACGTCCGGAATATTTTCCTAGCTTCACGGGTATCATCGCTGATCCTTCTTTATTATTTTAGTTTCACTGTTTCATTTTTTCTCGTCCAGCAAACTGCTGGGACTGCAGCACCTACAGAGGCACTTCGACTTTCCACTTTAAAGGTGATTTACCACCGAAATTTGCCCAAAGGAAGAAGATAACTTGTAAAGCGATGGTCAAAAATGAGATGTAGCTCTAATTCTTCCTAACAATTCACGGATACTCTCTGTGCCACCGAGATTGTTGTTGAGCGATGAACCAAAACTGCGTGGCTCTAAAATGCCGCCGCGTAAGAGCCCCTAGTGCCTCCACGGAACCTCTAATCTGTTTTCGTCTCGATTGAGAAAAATTCCCAGCGAAAATGTGCGCGTTCTTCTTTGTACCTAATTACCGCTTCTCTGCAAAGGTATGTCAAAAATGTGTTGTTGACGCGCACTCCATCCACATCAAACGTGCCTGGGAGCCCTAATTCTGAGAGTGGTCTCCATGTGCCCACTCATCGTCGCGTGGTAGTGGTTTCCGTTCAAAAGTGTCGCGCTTCCAAACCTCGCGTCATTTCTTGGCGCAGTCTAGCAGTTGTTGAGTTTTTTCTATTGGCTTCAATGAATGCGACGCCGTAAGTTTCCTGAAGTGTGGTACTGTTAGGAACTTCCTACACATATCTGAGGAACTTATGCCATTACGGGAATTGGACAGTTCTTGTTATTTTATATCAAATGCGGGAATACATGAAGATAGAGTCGTCCGCCGTATGTAGCCCTAGATCAGTTCCAGCGTACGACTGCCTCTGTATTTTGTTTGCTTCTTGTGACATGAAAGTCTTCTGCGTTGTTTGATGCTGGCTCTAGTTCCTACCGCTCTATGCAAAGGATGACTGTAGAGCGGTCGTTAGCTGGAAACGATTTAGAGCTCAATGCGGGGGACGACTCCATTTTAATTTTCAGGCGTAGCCAACGCTTGGTGTTTGAACTTGTCGAAATCGATGTCGTATGTGCATTAAGCAACGAAATAGAACAAGGGACTCGAGTGGAATTCACCTTATCGATTAATGTAGAATAATTTGCTTTCAAAATTTCTGTGTAATAAATATTTCCTGCCCATCTTCGCGTCCCCGCGCAGACCAATTGTGCCGTTTTCCTGATGGCTGCTGATATGTGCGGACTCATTTTGAAACACCCTATTTGTGAGTGTTCCGAAGAATCTCAGTGAGTTACTATGTGCAAAATCTCTTTTTTTAACAATGAATGATAGCTTACCGGCGTTTGAAATTACTAAATACTGTTTTTAAGTAGCCACATTTTTATAGCGAGTAGTAATCGATGTTTCAATGCTTTTGCCTAGTTCACAGAGAACAGCTTACTTTCGACAAATGTCTTGCTTCGATTAAGTAATTTACTATCGATTAGTTAGCTGGAGATACCACGCATCCAGTAACTGTTGCGATTTGTGAACGCTTTTCGTAACTGCGGTGCCAATACGCCGTGCCTGCGTGATGCGAGTGCTTATAAATGCTGTGTTGCACTGAACTTCAGTGACCTTGTGGCTTCACCTTGACCTCAGTACTAAGGGACCTTCACACGATCAGTCAAAGTCTGAAGACTCTGGGAAGACACTTAAGTATGGGCATATAATGCTAACTTTGCTCTCAATTCTGAAGTCATGTCGGACGTAAATGAAGAGTTTCAGAGTAACCGCGTTGTAAAATGCTTGGATTTCTTGCTTTCCTCCTAAGCTTCAGTACGATTATTTCATCAGAGTCGATTTAACGATTATGATTCGGGGCATTTCCTAAGCGATGCGCCAACTTGTTAAGCCTTCAGTCGTGTGCGAGATTTTGCGCGGATCAAGCATCGATGTTTCCAGTTCACACCAAATGTCTATAGCATCGTTACTGAAATTATTCATTAGCTTTCCTAGAAAAACTGTTGCCCATTCAACTCATACTAAAGATTGCGCTCAAGAGGGCTGCTCATTAGCGTAGCTCGGGGACGTAACGTTCATTTCGAAAAGAAGTCGAAAAAATGTACTCACTGTCATGAAATTGTTCCTCGAGTCGTGATGGTTTTCTCAGTTTACTCATCGTAGTGAATCAATAACTGTGGGTGGAAGCTGACACATTTTATTGTGTTGACTTGAATTACAACGAATTACAGATAGTGAGTACATATGTTTAGACCCTCTGTATACTCTGTGCTCAGAGGAGCTTGCGTGTTCGTCCTCGTCAGTGTTCCTGACGGAACAGTTTCTCGTCCATGGTATCTCCATAATAAATTTTGGGAAACTGAATAAACAGCATTTCATGAGGGATGGTTTTTAAGCTACATCTTTTCTGTCGATCATGTGCTATGTCTCGTCTGAGGCAGGCCGGCTTATCGAGCAACAGATCTATCGCACAAGTGTCTTGGTAGTTGTTCTT
Source organism: Orchestia grillus (assembly GCA_014899125.1). Lineage (NCBI taxonomy): Eukaryota > Metazoa > Arthropoda > Malacostraca > Amphipoda > Talitridae > Orchestia > Orchestia grillus. The sequence goes on along the minus strand of VOMN01073760.1, from coordinate 8,360 downwards.
CTCTGAAAATTAAACTTGCTTGTATTAGCGATGCTAACGCTGTCTATCTTTGCTAGCTGTGGTGGAGTGTGGTCGGCAACTTTTGAATTTTACATATCTGGGGCCACCTCATCAAAATCTAGTCACCGAGTTTCACTACAGCGATCTCCCAGATTCAAGCTGAATAATTTTTCTCGCGTGTGCTTATTGTAAAGTCTATTAGCGCAATTTGTTGTGATTGGCAATCTCCGTTTGCATTCATCATTTGTATGCGGAGCATCTTCCTGCAACAGAGGAGCAAGAGAACACCGCCTCCATAATACGAGCGTTATAGATGCAGCTCGTACAAGAACCTAAGGAGCTCCAGATCAAAGGACGCCTGCTTATGCCGTGGAGGCCTTTGAACTCATGCAACTCATGCAGTGTGTGTCAGATGTAGAGAGGGCCTAAAAATAACCGTTTTTATTCGAAGATGGTCTCTCCTTTGTACCGCTGCCAGCTGCCCTGTTCCTCGCCGAGTGGTTAACTTCCAAGGTTTCTTGTCCGCGCTTTGCGGAAACTTTGGTGCGGCAAAAAAGGGGTTACGTCGGTATTGTATTGTTGGAAATTTACATGAAATAGAAGTTCCGCTAAAAAAGTTCGGAGCAAAAACAGAGTGGTTAATTGCCTAAGAGATATTCTATCTTTGAGTGTTTTTATTCATTTTTTGAGTGATTATAATCTCCCTGGACAAAAATTGGTCACCGGCTATTAATATGGTATATCACCTTCACGAGCCCGAATAATGGTGGCAATTCTGCGTAGCGTTGAGTCTACACGTGTTCTAATATACACCTGCTCGATTTTAAACCACTCTTGCATCAACTGTTTTCGCAGTGCGACCACAGTACGTGGACGATTTTCTCGACGTCTAACTTTTCGTTCTAGGTGGTTTCACAAATCTTCTATGTGATTCAAATCTGGGGACTTAGCTGGCCAAATTAATTGCCTGATGTGTCCTGAATGACTGTTATGTCAATTAATGACAGTTCTAGCCCGATGCCTCTGGCAGTTGTTATGCTGAAAGATAGGCAAAACGACAGGCCTTTCTTCATTCAGATACTGAGCAAATAGAAAAACAAAGTTTTCTATCAGCTGAATCTAACCATGTTGATTGAGTTTGATGGATACTTCAACTAAAGGCCACTTCTGTGTCATTGAAATAGCCCCAGAATATGACAGACCCTCTTCCTTGTATCGCCCCAACCACACAAGCTTCGATGACGGCTCCATGAAGTTTTCGGTGAACACGAGGGCGGACATCATTGCTATAGAGACTGAATCGTGATTCATCTGACCATATGACTCTTCTCCACTCCTCTATAGTCCAATTTACGTGTGCTTAGGCCCAGCTCAAACGAGTGGTCTTGTGGGCAGGAGTTTAACTTCGCCGTTTATGAGTCACTCAGCTCCATATAACCATTGGATGAAGTTCCCTACGAAAAATTTGTTCAGAAACAACAGGAAAAGGGATATCATTGACGTTTCGTAATAGTTTCATCTTTGATGCAAATCGATTCCAGTCAACAATTCGGGACGCACGGCGTTGGTCCTTATCTGTTAAAATATTTTCCTTACCTCATTGGTGTGTGTACCGGATTGTTTCGATTCTTGGCAAATCTGCATGACAGTGCGGCATGAAATACCTGCGAATTCCACTACTTCCTCGGCGGGGTGTCACTTAGCCCGACCAAATGCAATAGCGCCTTTTGCCATTCCGAGACGTCTTGTTTCCTTCTCACCGTTGTGGAGGAATTAAGAAACAAGTCTATACCTTTCCAACTCTGAATGAAGAATGATACCTGTTTAGTACCTGCATATAACCTAAACGTTGGTCACAACTTTGAAATCCGTTTGAAGGACAGTAAATAACTGGAGCTCGAAAAACAATAGGCGACTAATTTCTTTTTCGGGCAGCTTATATCAAAAGTCATTTAGTCTTCTGAAGTTATTTTAACATAACTCCTTTAGCGGTCATAATTTGAGACTTCTGTTGTTCTTAAAACCTTGTTTGTCTTTCGTCAGTGTTCACGCGAGTTATTGTACATGTCCTCTTTGTCATTTTGATTTTGAGGATAGCTGTAGTTTTAACTATAAAAATCTGCTGCACAGATATTCTAGCCTGATTGCTGATTTATATTTATTTGTCTGTAATAGAACAGGTTTTTATCGTTTTCTGATGATGACTGCAGCTGCTGGTCGAACCGTCGAACTGGCACAGTGTGCTTTATGCCGCGCTTTAGAGACCTTTTATTTCTGGATTGCAGTAAAGAAGCTGTCTACTGAATCGAGAAGCAAATTTCACAGAATTGAAAGGTTTTCTATGAAACGTTCTACAATAAATGCTGGGTAAACTTTTCTCGAAGACCAAACAAGGTGCTTCTGCTGAATTCTTTTGTGGTTTTCTATGCTTGGTTCGCTAGGCGCAGCATTTTTTACTCTGCGTACGAGTTTTCTTTTGCTGGAAAACAGCACTCGACGATATTTTTCGCCTACAGTTGATGTGATGTGTATTTCAAGTACTAGTGCATTCAATTCTCTTCAATTTGAATTTTATCTCTTTGGAGACTCGGAGAAAATTTTTAGATCGTTAGAAATTTATGCAAAGTGACGAGCACGACTTTTATTCGTTTTGTTTTGCGAAGGTCGGAGGCAGCGTTGGCGTCGCTGAAACTCTTCTCTGACTCTTTTCATAAGAGCTTGCACGTACTTGGCCAATTAAACACTCGCAGCATTGAGCAGTATTTTGCTGATGTCTTGATTCTCATTCTTGTTTTTGTATTTTAGATGAACGACTCTCGAAGGAGAATCTCATTAAGAAGAGAAGTGGATTGTTTTTCAGTTTTGCCTTTGGAGGACGCGACTTGAGTTCGAAGCTGGAGGTAGAAGGCCAATGGTTGCGTTTAATGCTACTCATTCTCAAGTTTTATGATAAAGAAAGCGTGGCCGCGTCTGAACTGGTCGATCTAGTTGAAATAAAATAACCTTTATAATTAGGATTCGTTTGACTACGATTGCAAAATATTAATTTAACAATGACATGATCGATGCACAGTACTGATGAACTTTTATTATTAAATTCGTGTATTGTACGTCTTTTTCCTGCAATGCACAAAGTCGACCAGTAGGTAGGTAAGACAGTTGCAGATGTGACAAGTGTTGCAATCGTTGTTACTGAGCTTGTCCACGTCCACTCCGTAGTTTAGAATAAAAGCTTTGCTTCTTGACTTACTTGCACCAGCGTAACCATGTTAGCAGCAATGCACACACGTCTCAACTGCATCAGCACGCGATCGAGCGACGCGCAAGCGTAGCTCCCTGACTTCATTTCTGCACGAAACAGTTTATGGTAAATGTCTCGTCACTTGTCTCTTGCATGAGCTATGAACTATGTAAAATATGTGCTGATGTAAACTATGTGTTGATTAAAAAATTTCCTGTGACGATGCCATTTTCTAGGTATAAAATTACCCTATGATGGGAAGCATTACAGGAAACGTGTTAAAATATTATTTAAATATGTGATTCGAACTCGAAAGAAAGACAAACCATCTCCAGAATTCGTACACGAGTTGTGTACCTCATTAGCTCTCTACCCTGAAGACCAATGAGGGGCCGCCATCAGTCTCTGGCCATACAGGTTGAAATGTGAAGCTTTAATTGATTATTACCGCGCTATTGAGGGCTTGTCCTTCAGGATGCAAAAAACTAATTTAATTTAAACAAGTCGAGCTTGAGGGCCGCCTTGGAGCCATGGGGCGGTAATTCAATGATGTGTGTTTTGTAGCCAGGGCTGAGCACCCAGGATCCTTGAGAGAATAATTGAGATCTCGAGTGTGGTGACTGAGATTGCGTAAACATGTAACTTAAATATCACTGGAATTCCTACTCCTGGAAACGGAGCACGTTTTCGACTTTGTTTTCGAGTGAGTATTCTGATCAATTTCGAGTTGAGCTACGGATTATGAATTATATTTGTTACGAAGTAGTTTTAGGTGCGTAGTTTACCGGATTTTTGTGTAGAATTTGAGGGTCTCCGGCCAGTTACTTTGGTATACCGCAGTTCAGGAATGTTGGGTTTAATTCTACTTTGCCAAGGGTAGCACTCCGCTAGGAATCGAACTCGGGACTTCCTGATTGGGAGGGTATTGGAATCATGAATGAATTTTCGCGGACAACTTTTCTCAGGTGTCATTCTTGAATTGAAATGAGATATTTTGGCAGTGGAACATTTTTACGTGCTATTTATAATACTAATACACTCTAACAAAGTTAGGAGAGTGTTTGTATTATTTCTATAAAGGGTGAGCGCTGTCTTGTATAGAGATATGCACTACGGGTGAGGGAATAGCGTATCGCACACCACTTCTCCATGCGCTTAACCTTTGAAGGTATTTTGTACCAGAAAAAAACATCAGGGTACATAGAATGCTTTCTCTAGCAATGAAGGTTTTCGCGTGTCGTGATATCAACTCTACTCGCTATTAACGACACTCGCGTGTCGTGATATTAACTCTACTCGCTATTAACGACACTCGCGTGTCATGATAGTATTAACAGGCCTTTTGACGTTTTGATTAATGGTTTAAGTTAGTATTTTAACCTCATTTTTAGTGCAGTCTGTTAACATTTGCAATCTATAGATATCTGCGTTTACGTATACTGCGAAGTGACTGTTTTTGCAAATTTCTTTCTACCCTAAAGCCGTACTGTTTTTACGAAGAGCTTTTAATTTATTTTTGATAGACATCTGTGCCCATGATGCTCTGGGATCTCTTTATTTGTATAGTTTTATGGGCATATTTCAGTTGGTCGTTAACTTGCATTTTATGGACGTCTGTTTGTATGAAGAACGCTCGCTTCCCGCCTCCGTCACGGCTCATTTAATTCTGCATCATTCGTGAATTTTAGCCTAAAAAAGCTTCACAACCTCAAGAACTTCGTCTTGTTACGCATGAAGAGGATCGATGGAGAGCACAGCCCTATTTTCCGTCGTAGTTTCCCAACTTCTCAATTGCCTCAAGAACGTCAGCCAGAAACCTGGCTACGAGTGTGAGGGAGACGGAGAGCCGTACGCTGGTAACCGCACGTGCCTGGTGGCTACTGTAAGGAAAAAAGAAATTAAACTTCAATCCAGTTATGCCTGACGGCTTCTATTTTGGACGGCTCTTCTTCATGGGTTATCTCTGAGTTGTAGTCGACATCATTGATGCCTGACGATCTTTGTTTTAGGGTGGCTGCTTCTTGACATCATTTACGAATGATAACTTTTGTTCAAGAATACCTTTATCATTGTTTCCTCTCATGTTGGCATTGCTTCTTCTCGTGTGTTTAGTGTTCCTTCCTTTCCTTTCACCCCATCGTTACCTCCAATTAGCCACAATTCTATTTCCCTACTTAGTCATCATTTCCTTTATTCATACTTCAATAATTCCCTCTAATAAGTCACTCATTTTTCTCACTCTCGAAAGTCCCTTCTGAGCTGGGAAGCTCATCATGTCGCCCTCGTCCCAATCGTCTGTGTCAACGCGACCAGCTATCTGTGCCCCAGTTGCCACCGTCAACACGACCAGTTGCTTGTGTCCCAGTTGCCTCTGTGCCAGTTGCCTGCATCAACACGACTAGTCGTCTTAGCTCGGGTTGCCACGGTCAACACGAACATTTAGCTGCAGCTGAGGTCCTCATCCCACTTCGAAGTCACCATTCACGGTGAGGAGATGGTGCGTAACGCTCTAGCTGCGGTGTATGTGGGAGCTGTGAGGTGTCGACGCGGCAAGTCCATTAGCTCTCAGTCTACCAGTGAAGGTGTGTACCATTAGCACTTAGTCTACCAGTGAAGGTGTGTACCATTAGCACTTAGTCTACCAGTGAAGGTGTGTACCATTAGCACTCAGTCTACCAGTGGTGTGTACCATTAGCACTCAGTCTATCAGTGGTGTGTACCATTAGCTCTCAGTCTACCAGTGGTGTGTACCATTAGCATTCAGTCTACCAGTGAAGGTGGGTACCATTAGCACTCAGTCTACCAGTAAGGTGGGTACCATTAGCCCTCAGTCTACCAGTGAAGGTGGGTACCATTAGCACTCAGTCTACCAGTGAAGGTGGGTACCGCCAGCTAAAGCGAAATGAGGATAACTATAGCGGAGAAAATGTATGTCACCAATTACCGGCTTGGTCTAATGAACTCGATATTCTTTTCATTACTGATTTTTATTCTTACTGCTCCTATGTTCCTAACTGCAATAAAATTAGCCAGAAATTGGTGGAGTTAAATAATATTGACATAGGGAAAATGTAATCTTAAAAACTGGATTGTCATGGGATACACTTGGTGAAACGGAAAGTCAACGCTTTACTGCCCAAATTATTTTCTAGTTGGTTAGCGTTTCTTCAAACAATACACATTTACTTTTGATTGCACCTTAATACTACATTAGAGGTAAAACGAAGAGATACAGCAAGATGATATTCCTAGGCGGTAGGCTGCATATTTATTGAAGCAAACACACAGCACACGGAAACGTAAATATGTGGAGGATGCCGAATTCGGTACGTGGGAAGTAAAGGATTTAGGCGGCCTTTAGAAGACGTCGTCTCCGTTGCGGTTGAGGGGTTTCAGCGCTGGTCATTGGAGCCCAAAAGCGATGCGCTAAGTCCTTTAGTCCCCCACTTCCTTGTCTCGCCGTAGCCTGCGAACTTTAAGTAAAAGCACTAAATGCCCATAATCCTCTTACGCTCTTTGAGGCACAGACGTTGACTGGATGTCTTGGTAGTTGAATGCTCTGTACTCGCCTGACCTGCTCAGTTGCATATCATTACGATCCTGAAGCCTCAATTGATTTTATCTTTCCGGGACTATCGTGGGGTCTTACCCCGATCCCATTCATTCCTAATTTACTGGAGTATTTGGTGTAGTCTAATTTGGCATTATGTGAGTGAGTTGGAGTGCATTCAAGCTGTGACTGCTTTTGTTGAAGTTCCGTTCATTCCGGACTAAAATCGTGTAATATTTTAATTGTCAACTAGCGAGACCTACGCAAATTCAACATAGAAAGTATTCCTTGGGTGAGGATTATTTTCAGCTTAGTAATCGGAAACTGGTAGCCTGGATACCACCACTCGAGGCTTAAATTTCCAGTTTATTTCAAACGCCGCTAGTTTTCTAAAATCTAAAAATTGAAGCGTAACGAACCTCACCGATGAACCGAAACAACATGATATTCTAAGTGATATGATGAGGACATTACGGACCCAGTATGAGCGCGTTATTGAAACCGTCATGGCGTCTCTCAAGTCATCACCTTTATTAGAATCGTAAGCCTCGATGCCGGCGACACTGATCGTTTTATTAATCCGAGAAATATTCAAATTACATGAACTCCAACTCACCGCTGTTTGTTCACGTTTACCAGCGTGTTGTGTTGTGCGGCATGTCTCTGCCTGATGACGAGCTGCTCGAGACCCCATTTCTAGATCATCAGTTCAAGATGTGTCTCTGGCCGAGCTTGATTAGGGGTCCAATTGATTGTCGGTCAAAGGACCCTCGAATGCGAGTCTGTCCGCATCCCGGCCTTCATCTTGACGCAGATTAAATGGACGGCGTCGGTGAGGATTATTCCTCATCACTTCTTATTGCATCTTCAGAGCAGCTCTCACCTCTTATTGGATCTTCGGGTAAAAATCTGCTGCTTTGTTTATTGGAGACTGTATTACTCGGAGTTTACTTCATTAATTTTAGCTTACTTTATTACGTGGAGTTCCATTTATTACTGCAAGTCTGCGTCACAAGTAAGTGTTTATTTTATTCATTTGAATATGGTCTCTGTCGGACCTGGCTTTGGTTGCCACATTGTTTTTGTTCCCATGTCATTTTTTGTATTGAAGTCGAATATGCGAGTACGTTAGACTTTACGCAGTTTTCACTATGCTGTCTTCAAACAATGTGGTAGTAAATGATCGCGTTCTTCTTTAAAACACATTGATGGATTGATTGGTATTATGAAATTGTAGGGTATAGATTAAATGGCGAAAATCTAATGTCGTTTTAACGCGCATGGGCCACGCAGCTGCTCCTTGCTACCAGCCATTTTGCCCTGATGGCTTCTGGCGAGCCATTTGCGTGCGGCAATTATTATATATAATTATCAAGGCACAGTGGAGAGGCGCTGGTGTCCGTTGGTGCTGGGAGGCGAGTGTGGGTGGCGTCCGCGTCTCTTGGGTGAGGGACAATCCAGCTGTAGCCCGGATTGTCCCTCCGCTGGCCATGTCTGGGTTACTACATCCCGGGTCAGCAGGGTTACTACATCCCGGGTCAGCTGGGTTACTACATCCCGGGTCAGCTG
>VOMN01073759.1:0-31342 GCA_014899125.1 Orchestia grillus | reverse complement strand
GGCCCAACTGCTGGCTCGATACCGCGGCCCATCTGCTGGCTCGATACTGAGGCCCAACTGCTGGCTCGATACCGCGACACAAAAGCTACTCAAGGAACTGAGCTCAGCAACTGCAGGCACGAAAATAAGTCGATGACTTCGTACAAATGGCAACTTAGCTTAAACTTCAACTGCAAAATTGATATAATTTTCAAGAGTTAGGCTTTGTAGCAAGCTTTGTTAAGTTTTTAAAATATCCCTGAAAATCTCATTGAAAACAAATCCTCTCGAGAATCCTGGTCACAGTTGGGTTAGGGTGGGTTGTTGCCAGGTGTCGCTCACGCTGCCCTCCATCTCCATTGGATTATCCTGCAGAAATTCAGAATCTTGAGAGGAACACTTTCGTGATATTTGAAGTTCTTGATTTATGCAGGAAAACAATGACGTGGTGCTCGATTCAACCCGTGAAACTATTCACATTAATGAAGGAAAAAGTAGGAACACTGCATAGTATTTTTATACTATGTTTTAAATTAATCAAGCATGAACAACACTATTCAAAAATACAAACAATTTAATAAAATGAGATTGATCGTTACATGGGCTACCCAAATTTAATTCACGAATCGGTGTTATCTCTAGAAAAGAACTGATACTAACGCGTGAGGTCAATTTTAGGAATTTTTCCAAGTTAATTTTTATGTTTCTTAGAATAAGCAAACTGTACATCGATTGAATTCTGATCCTTTATTTCATTAATAACTGCTCTCAAGACCCGTGAAAATTTCACGGAAATTTAGAAAAACAATCTTTAGGTAAACCAGCCCATGAGAATTAGTCCTCTCAAGTGTTGGACAGAGGTTACAGGTTCAGGGCAGAGATAGTCCGGTCTTGGAAGCAATTTTCTTCTTGATGATGCGAGTAGTCTGAACTCTATTAGGGAAACTGAAAATGTGCCGCGAAGACAGGCTTTTTATAGCAAAACATGCAACCCGTATACAGGATACTTCGCTCGACACCTGAAATTTCACTTGCAAAGTGGCGAAGCGTGACTAAATGGTACGTACGTAGGTACAAGCGTATTAATATATAGATAATCATCGACGATGAAAACGAAGCCAGCAATGTTACATGTCATAAGCAAGATTTCCCTCACATATAACTTTTTTATATGGAACTTTAAATGCCGGCAGACACAAATCTCACGAAAGAAAGATATCTCTGGAATATATAAGAAATGTTTCATGAGAGCGCCAACATGCACGGAGCTGCCAGAACTGATTGCTAAATTTTTACGTAACTGCAATCGCCGTCGACCATCGGCGCAGATCTGACGCGGGGCGAACGCTGCGGCGTCGAACAGTTTTTAACCTTATAACGACCACTGTCAAGAATTATGGACACTAAAAATAATGTTAATTTCACGGCTTAGCTTTTCATTGCTTCTTTCAGAAGCAGGGTGAATATGCGTACGAGTCCATATAACGAAAGCGACTGCTTTCGCTATTTTTCGTACCTTTAAAAAGTAACTTGATGCTTTAAGAACTCTAGGCTTTCTCGTACACCTAAAATTGGGTTAAGGAAATCTCAAAATGTACAATGTTCAAGTTAATCTATTTTGATTTGAAAACAGTATGCGTTGCCCCACATATCTTGTTCCATTAGGTAAGGAATTTGAATCACGAGTAATTTGGCGGGTTTAGTCCTGTAATTTCAATTGGACTGCGTTTTGATAATTTTCAGGCCAGAATATTTTTTTATCTAATTTAGTCTTCTCAGTGTCCATCGACAAGAGAAGCTGGAGACATGATTTATTTCTTTTCAATATACTACGCGAGGAAGACGGAAACATTTGACTTGCTTAATTTTCAATAAACTTCACAATTATTAGTGGCTGTACCTCAAATTTCTTTCAGAATATCTGGACCTACCAGCATAACTACAATAAAATTTGTATTGGGCTAAATATCAACAGCCCTCAGAATGCGGGCATGTGTGCTGCCTTGGATACAAGTGTGTTGGAAGTATTTTGAGCCACACCGGAGTGCCATCTCTTTAGTAATATCGTGTTTATTCAATCTTTCTTTCCCAGGGGAAGCACTTCATCCAGAGTATTATTGGTTAGTGTGCAAGCACGCTATCACTTGGGCTACAAAGCCACATAAAAGTTACACTTTGTGTACATGATTCAGTCGAGCTAAGCTTGCTGCCACACGACCACGACGTATCCTAGAGCGATTAAGGCTCGGCGGATGGTTTTTTTCCAGTTTTCCGATTCGTGATCTTACGCCTCCGAAAACCGGCGGTGATAGGACCCAACGGCACAGAAAGCTCTGTCGTCACTCCAAAATGCTACAGAGACGCTGTTATGTGAACGTCAGCGTTTATATTGAAGTCTATCTTTGAAATGAGATGATTGGGGTTAACTTTCTAAACATGTGTGTATGCTATTCGCTTTATGCAATTCAATGTAAAATTGATCGTGCGGAGACGAAGAAATAAGGTGTATCACAATCAAATAGCTAATAAGAAATGGACAGAGTTTTAATTTGTTGATTTTGGTAGGCGTGTCGTTGTTCTGATATCTCTGAAAGCTTGATAGCAGAAACCATATTGTCCTGCATGTAACTGAGTAAGGAAACTGTGTAGGTATTTCAGTGAAGATCAATTCACATGACATCTTTAATAAAGCCATGGAAACTTGATTTGACCACGCTACTGATAGGCTCCTCACTAAATTTAGCACTAATACCAAGAGAAGGCTGTTCTCGACGTTTTAAGCAAAACTAACCTCATTTGGGTCCTGTTGAGAAACTTCCATCTCATCGTGAGCTGATGAGGACCTCAAGTCGGCCTCTGGCTCGTGAGCGATGTCAAGTTCAGACGAGAGGCGCTGCAATGAGGGGGGCAGCGCTCTGAGTGCTCGGGTGACGTTGTTTATCACTTCGGCTACTGAATGACTTTCGTCATCACGATCTAATTTTTGGTGCTCTGGATTTGACGATTTGTTCATTTTACCGCCGTCGCTATCCTCGTCCTCCGAGCTACTTAGAGCCTGAAAAGAATAACGGAAATGTGGCATCGTTTCGTTAATTAAGAATTTCTAAAGCACGAGAAATTAATTTTGATGAGCTGATTCCATTTAAAGTGTTTCGTACTCACATGTCTGCAAGTACTTAACAGTACTTCTGCATTAATATATATCTTTAAGCGCTAACGCACACAGATGTTAGATATTTTTCACGTGTGTTCCGAATTCTAAGCGACCTCTTGATTCAAAATGTGAACATACCTATATTTTCTTCACCCAATTATGAAACGACAAATAATTTGCATTAGAAATTGGAATTGTTTCAGGTTAATTACTAGTACTACAAAGTATGTTAATATTTTTTATGCTGAATCCATTGATGATAAAACTTACGATCGCGGTAGTTCTCATGAAAGAATTCTAGGGAAATTTCTGGCTCACCTTGACTGTCACCTGCGCACGTCGGATTCTCTGAAGGTGCATCATCACGTAGCGCCGCTTGTCCGTCAGCGTGCAAAGAGGACACGTGCATTTCTCGAAGGCGCAGGCTGTGTGACCGCTCTTCTTGTAAAGCTGATTGTGATTTCGACATTTATCACAGACCTGCTCGCAGACGAAATTTTCATTCGAAAAGTATCCTAATGGCCAAGGTTAACTTAATCATCTCACTGCAAAAGTCTTCGTACTACTGATGTATAACTCCCAAAACGCAACAATACCTTAAAATAATACGAAATAAAGTTGCTTCTTGAAATTATTAAGCACATTGTTGCGATATTTCTCAGACAGTATTTAGTGCGATGGCAGGAAATTAATATCTTCAAAAACAGTTCAGAGTTCGTGTAGAGAAAGTACATACCATATAGCGATACCGATTTTTATGGAACAGTAAACAATCCTTTGCTCAAATGACCCATGAAAAACGTTGAATCAGAAACCCATAAAATCATTGCGAGAAATAATAATTCATTATGATATGAAAAATGACGGCTGCTTTTCAAGTCATTGAGATCGGTGTTTAGATGTAAAGTTTTGCAAGACAAATTTGATCAATCAACGGCCATCGCGGTTGAGGCCAGGTTGGTTAATTAAAAATCATAAAGTTACACATTCATTTATCAGTTTGCTTATATGATTCTTGAATTAACTATGTAAGAATTTTCCTTTTTCCTCCACCGTTTGAATTTGCATGAAAAATAATTTTTCGACGTTTATTTTACGTAGACGTTATCATCTTGTCTTAATTTCCCTTCATTACTAAAAAATGACTAATTTTTTCTTTTCAGACGCACGAGGACACCATACGACAAAATCAGCTTCTAGAGAGGCTGCTCGAGACGTTGGCTGTGTTAGGGAAGGCGATTGGTTTTCACGTCTCTATGAAATTAAATTCAACTTCAGGAGCCCTCGGCATTACGCCAGATCTGGGAAGTTCGATGAGAATCGATGAACCGATGAGCCGATCCCGTGCTCATCCCGAAGTAAGAGGGACACTTTCATGAGACGGTCATCGGTCACCCTCAATCGATGATATAAACTGATTAGCTGAATGCACCGAGAGCATCTTAACTTGTTAGCCTTGCTGCATGGAAGAGTAGCTATAGCGTGCGTCTATCCGAGATAACACTCTCTGCGCAAGGCTGTGCTACGCGGAACGGTAGAAGTGCTTTTAGATGGATTGGGTCCGGTACACTGACTAAAGATTTTTTTCGAGTAAATTTCAGGCATTTGGCAATGGACATGTAAGTTTCGGTACATAGGAATACATATAGGAAAGATCTATTGATATTCTATGGTTAGTGCGTTGGTAAGCTAGTAGAAAGCTGGTCTGCAATCATCAGTAACATTTTATGAAGTCTACACGTACAATATTGATTTTTTATTTACTATGGCAAGCTTAATGGTGAAATTTATTCACATAAATAGTACTGCAAGATTGGATTCGAAACCCATTTCTAACTGTTGGCTTAATTTCAAACTTTATTTCATTTATTTATCTGTATGGTCCATTCGCTCAATTTAGTTTTAAAATTTTCTGGACTATTAGTTTTCGAAAATATAACTTACGTCTTCGTAATTTTTCAGTTTTCAGTTAAGTTACCGATTCACTCATAAAATTATTGGAAATCATAAAACTATGAAATAAAATTATCGAAACGTTTCAATGCAGCAATAAGACTAAGATTCATGATTTTTTATGGTGTTTGGTAAGAAAGGATACCTCAATAGGTTCCCTATGAGATCGCTTACAAAGAGCACACAGAGACTCGTCGAAGCCTGGTTTGCTGGTGTCAGACTCCCGCAATAGCTAGGGGAGACTCCAAATGAAATGCACCTAAGACGTTGAGAATGACAATGTGTTAAATAAACTTTGGATACGTATTTATATGTTGTGAAATTTTAAAATTTTTATGCTAATCTAAAACACTATTAACCGAATTTTTTCCGGGACACATAATATCAATGTTTTTTACCATCCTACATTTTCCATGAAGCTGTTTTTTGGCTCTGAGATCGGCAGTACGTCATTTAGTGCGAGACACTTCTTTAGGTCAAGCGTTTAGGTTCATTTTTCAGCCTAATTTAGCTGCTAGTTGTACCACTCACTAGGTCTTAGCTAGGCTCTGTTTACCATTTGAGCCATGACTGTATAAACAGTATTCATACTTGTTCACAATTTGGTAGTTTATCTTACGACATGATAAAACGTGAATTTTACACAAATGTAAACATAACATTTCATTACAGACCGAGTCTCCCTCGTAGGACTCACAGAGTAAATGAGCCTTTTCTTAGAGTTGAAGTCTTAGTCTAATAGGTTTATACTTTATAGTATCAAAGCCTACACATTACCTGGCGCAATTTTGTAAGGCTACCCAGCGGTGTTTTCTTAAGCTCCCGAGCCTGGTGTCTCCAGAGAGCCTGCTGATGCTTCATGACGACCCTCGCCAGCTTGGTGAGGCGACACAGCAGACACTCACACTGGCCGTAGGGGCACTTGTGGCTCGGCTTTGGTATCGTGAATCCGTGGTTCTGGCAAAATGTACAACTTTGCGTTCGCTTGCGCTTCCGGCGTTTCACGTAACTTCTTCGAGCTAAACTCTTTTCATGTTCAGCGAGTTGTTTATAGTCGGGCATTACAGGGTCTTGGCTCGTGGGATTCTATAAAAAATTAAGAAGAACATATTAACCATCATGCAAAATAGTTTCAGTTCTATCGTCTCAGGTTGAAATTTGGTCAAATGTTAGCTCGAAAATTTACTCAGTTCGGTTTGACAGGCAATTACCTTTATCAGAAATCATGTGTCTAATTTTACAGAATCGCTAAAATTTTCGTGAATTATTCTAAGCAATTTAGTTCTAATATATAAGCATACATATGACTTGATGATCTTTACTTCAACGATGTTTCACATTCCGTTTTCTTCATAGGAGTTATTAATCTTTTCTATGGCGTGTAGAAAATTATCTCTGAGGAAGCACCCAGTCTTCTTGAGTCACAAATGTGATGAAACTCATCTTTGGATAAGAAAGCACTAACTTTGTAATAGAGATAACTCAAAACTGACGACTTCAGTAGACAGTGATTGATGTTAGCGATTGCAACCGTATGGTCGATAAAAATGAACCTAAAAACGTGCTATCATGTTATAACCTAAAGACTAAACAAGACAGCAGGACTTGTCATATAACGCGTTAAGATGTTAATTTGTAATCAGAAGTTACTGTAAAATTTCATTACGAATTTCGAAATGACGATTTCAACGACAAGTTACGAATGTAAAAATACTTTTAACCTTATTTTATGGAACGCTGTGGTACGAAGTACAATTTAAAGAAGTGAACTTAAAATGAAAGTGTGGAAGCCTTGCAAATTAATGATTATGTTAAAAGATTTGCTGACAGAACTGAGAGGAATTAGTAATAAAAATGTAGTAATCTGAAAGATTGACGATCAATAGACAGCCCACGGGCTGATGAAATTTTGAATACTTATTGCAGATTTCTTTTCATTCATGAGGCGTGTAGAGTAATTGGAACGTACAGAACTGTAAGAAATTAGGTTACAAAATTTAAGAGTTAGAAACATAAAGAAATAATGGGCCAATTTTTCTATATCTTCTACTGATGGCAGTGCTTAGATGATAGATATTGTCGTCACTTCTCAGGTTAATTGAAATAATGTATAATAAAAAGTATGCAATTTGCTAATTTTCAAGTGTCCAAAATTATGGACCATTGCTGGAAATAATTGTGGTACTCTCAAAAGGTTCATGTTCCTGACACTCCAAGGGTAACATCAAGAAAGTGAAGGTTGTTTCTGATCAGTTCAGCATTAATGACTTTGGAAAAACGTTCTGAGCGGGTACAGCTGTTAAATTCAAATTGTAAAATATCGGAACTCAACTCACACCGCTGAAAAAAAAATTCGACTCGCGCAAGTGGTGTGATTCGAACACTGAAAGTTCATAATGACACTGATAGACTTACTACAGGAAAAGGCAGGGCAGACCAAGACGAACTGGATTGAGAGAGGATCTTTCCATTCTGCAGATCATTTTCTCACTGTAGAACACGTTTTTATGCGAATTTAAAATAAAATTCAGTTTCTCGAAAAACTGTATCGAGATGTTTGCACGAAATACACCTTTATGCCAGAAGCTCTCGCAAAAGCCTCTCGTAAGAAACGCAAGATAGCAAGATATTGGTCTGACGGAAAAATGGTGCAAGTATTTTTTTGAAGGGATGGATCAAAATTAATTGTATTTGGTAGAGATTGAAAGCAATTTGTTAAGAATAATCGGTAGACGTTCCAAATCTAACTGTGTCAAGAAAACAATCAATTTCGGTGGGACATGCGGAATGGCTGGGCGACTTGTACATATATACGCAAAGAAAAATTATTATTAGGTACAATAATAAGTCAAACTTAATATGGATTATCCAAGGGATCAAATTTGAGATCACGAGCTGATCATTCTAAAGTCCCGATCGGAATCCCACATAGAACTCATCGAAAAAGTTAGGGCAGAATGTCATGATTAGAAACCCAGCAAATATGGAAGATTAGTAGATAAAATTGCACGGTAAATGGACAATACCACCGCGGCCTAATGATAAAATTTAGTGCAATTTTGCGGCCCAAGATGGGCTGCCGAGATGCGAAATAAAGGTCTAAACATGAAATGGTAAAAAATTCTCTTGCTTGTATTTCGTCATTTCTCTTTTCTATGATAAATTAATTTCTTTCCTAATTTTGGAATTTTTAAAATAAGTTACTGCTAATTTTTTAATATTGCTTCGTTCTTCCTCGAGAGTGCAATAAAGTTTATCATTTATAAACCTATATCCAGTGAAAATTATATTATAAAACAATTGACCTGTTCTTTCTTTATATTTCAAGCTTCAAATATTGTTCCCTGTTTTGAACGTTTGTGAATGTGCTATACGTTTTTTTTAGTTTTAGAAGAAATATAGTTAAAATTCTTGAACGCATGTGTTCCTTAATGCTTAGAGGATATCGAAAAATATCACACTCGGAGTATTGTAGAAGTTAATTCTGAGGAAGCCTAGCTCGACTGCAGTGCCAACATTCGCAAAATGCGAATCGTTTCAGAAGAGGGAACAGAAGAAGAATGATTTTTAAATATGAATGAAATCGAGCCAAAGATGTATGAAAGCCGTTATGAATGAGTGATGAAATAATAAATGATTATTTGCTGATCAGATCATGAATTTTTTATTCTATCGTGTACGAATTCAGCTTATGTAAAAAGCATGTACCTTTCAAGAAAATAATTCGTATGTTGACAGAGATAAATTCTTCGCGATTTATGATTGAGTTGATGGATATGTCAATATTGTTCTCGGATAATGAGAGTTTATCAATTTTAATATAATGAGAGAGTTTCTTAGAGTAAACTGATTGTTAAAACAATAAGGTACTAAATTGATAATCTGGTTAACGTAGTTAATACATAAAGCTCAAGTTTAACGGTCGTGAGTCTGATAGAATATAAATACAAGCTATAAAAGATCATTTGGTAACAAATAAAGTTCTTAACGAATAGCACGAGAGTCTTGAGATTCTTTTTTTCCCGTGGACTAGTTTTACTTGGGCTCAGGATGTGAACATCAGTGTTTAAATGCAAATGTATCTAGTGGAACATTTGAAAAGGTCATAATGACCTATACACTATGCACTATACATAGTACAGTTTTACAGCTTTACAATCGTGATCGCACTATTGTAGAACTGTAAAACTACTATGTATCATTTTATGAAGTGAAGAAAATGGGTTAGTTTACAACCCAAGTAGTACCTGAAAAACATTTTTTCATTTACCTTATTATCCACGTCGTTCATGAGCTCCTCGAGCTGGGTCCCATCATCGATGGTCAACACAAATGGCTGCCTTTTTTCAGCAATTTCGAATATGTTGTCGGTGTCTCCGGTCTGCTCTGACAGCTCGCTTCTAATTGATGACCTACCACAATTACTTTCTGAAATGCTTGAGGCTGCAATGGAATTTTCGGCTTGAGCCACAGCTTCGCCCACATCTCCGCTACTTGCATCTTCCCCGATCGTAGGGTTGATGGTGCAGTCGCTACTGGAAACACTATTTTC
Organism: Orchestia grillus; assembly: GCA_014899125.1. Taxonomy (NCBI): domain Eukaryota; kingdom Metazoa; phylum Arthropoda; class Malacostraca; order Amphipoda; family Talitridae; genus Orchestia; species Orchestia grillus. Next base: position 21,704 of record VOMN01073759.1, on the reverse strand, counting down.
TCTTAAACGCTCGCCATAACTCAAGAATTCCCGAAAGTTACCATTTTTACCTTCAACTATTTTTTTCTTTTCTGCCATGCAGAGATGCTTAAATGAAGTATTCACGGGAGAGTTTTCAAGATTGTTCGCTTGTCGATAATCTTTTTGATCTTTCATCGGATACATGCCATAACGATGAGCAGTAGAGTTCTCTCCAGCGGTTTTATCACGAAGACTTACAGCCGCGCCAATACCTCTTTCATTTCTGTACACGCCAGTGATGTTTCTTTCATTAAAAACAGAATTTGAGCCTTTATCCGTCGCTTCATCTGTTAAATGAGGCCGAGGATACAAGAAATGACGGATCTCACTTTGGGACATGGAATCTGGAACAAGGCAGGATATGAACTGCTGTACGGGCTGTCCACAGGCTTGGTCAGGACGGTCAATTCTGGTCGTCTCAGACTCTAAAGGAGGGTCGTTTTGCTGATCATTCATTTCTCGCCAGATCATATCCATTTCCTGAAAAGAAAAAAAAATTATCACTTTTCTAGGGAGGCCCATTATAATGTTGCAGCTTTGCTGCCTAGAGTTTGCGTACTAAATTTATTTTACGAGAGAAATTATGTTTCTACATTTCCTATCCTGCATTTCTCACTCGTATTAGAACTCCTTAAAAAAGTGCTACGCCCAGCGTCAAAGGAACCTGAAAACTGAAAATACACGTGTATTATTACAGCCGAGCTCGTTTGATACTTGTTTCACTTTGCGAAAATCATCGCACGGTATACACAGTTATTGGAACTTCTGTTTTGTCTTCGGGGTACGTCTATATCGTGAAAAAATGTGAATATCATGTGAATAAGTGTAAGTGTGAGAAATAAATGTTTGCATTGACTTCCAAAATCGCTTCTGAATATTTAAAAGTATATTTATCTAAATTATATAACACCTTACTCAAGTTTTTAACCGTTCACTGCAGCACAACTTACGGTAACGTTTTCATTTCCCGCACATAGAGTTTCAAGCAATTGATCAATAGCAAATAATCTTTCTTAAGCACGTATAAGCTTTCAAAAATTTTGTTCACGATTTGGGAGTCTTGCTTCAGTGTAAAGCCTCCTCGTACGATGGCCACATTTAAAATGAGACACCGTAGAACACGTCTTAGATGTGGTAGTCCAAAATTATTTTATTCGATCGTATTGAGTTTGATTTCTGAATTTTACGCACTTATCTGCAGTTTGCATGTGTTTCAACCTGCAGAACTGGAGGAATTAGACCTCACTCGTCTGCTACACGATAGAGCCGACAAGGACAGACGTTTTCAAAGGACTTAGAGAGATTTTTTTGACTGAATTTATACTGTAAAACTAATCAAGCTTTTTACCATGTCAACCAAGGAGTATGAAAATCACTTCATGAGCCGTGCTTACTTTATTGCTCTATTTAATATAACAAAATAAAAAGGACGGGATTTCTTTTCGTATTTGCTTCACATTGAAGCTTAGTGTCTATCATTTTCACCAATTCAGATTGTATCAGGATTTACCAAAATTATTTTACATTGTGTGGGCAATTCCTTTGTCCTGCTTGATTCCACAGAGCAACTGTTCTTCATCTCTGAGGCACTTATGTTTTCTTTTTTCAACGCCTCCATGGGAATAATGCAGCATCGTGGAACTTATTCCTACCATTACAAGCTCACAAAAATCAAATAGCACAATATGCTCGTCAAATACGGCAGGCAAAAGACTGAACGGAAAGCTGTTAGTGTTGAATGAGCCTAAGTGTGAAATAAATGACCTCAGCGATATGGAAATATTCACTCATCAAAGGACTTCGAAAGAAATGCAGGGCATCACTTAGGATAGGCCACATAGGTTAACACGCTCTCATGTGTGAAGCATACAAGATTTGAATGTAAAAAGCAGATTCTCAAGTACACTGAATATTATGTAGAATACTGCGGTCATTCAAGTTCATTGCTTATTTGAGAATAACTTTTGCTATTCTAGCCAAGTATATCATCACTGAGCTCTGAGTTACATATTACTCAGCACATACTTATCGTCGTCGCTACGAGCTTTGCTATACAAGATCATTTAATTTATGTATATAAGAGCACACACGTTATGATTTTCTTAGCTATACATTCTATTTTACATTGCGTTCTTTTCTTCTTTCTAATAGCCCCCAAAGCTGGCTCTACTGTGTCACTTTGAGCGTTCCCAAATGAGTTCGCACTAAGGAAATCGTGATTACCTCGGAAGTAACTTTAGCTCTGCGGATTCTCTGGAGGTACTTGGTGACTCGCCTCCGCTTGTCCGTCAGCTTGCAGGGCTCACAGTGGCACAGGTCGTAGCGACACGCGCTCGAGTGCCCCCGTTTCTCGCGCACTTCGTTGTGGTTTCTGCACTTGTCACACAACTTCTGCCCATAATCGAGTGTCTGTCAAAAATGAATTCTAAACGGATGAGTATTGATTGCATTAATTTAGGAAGTGAGAATATACTACTTTCCGAGAAAGACTGTCAGGGGGGTTTCCCCAACAACATGCAGAATAAGAAATCGCTGAAGGAACTATATCATAACCAATGCTATGCAATTTTTGCTTGCACCGATGCGAATTCTGATTTAATATTGTTTTTTCTTCAACACAAAGCGGAGGAAATTTGTGTCTATCAAACATGAAAGTTAACACTATGCAACATTTAATGAAAATTGCCAGAAGGCCAGGATCTGTTCTGTTACTATCAGCTGAAATTGCTCTCAGATTGCGCGAAAAAGAGAGTATTCTAAAATTGTTGCCCCATTGCTTGAAGACTATTAAAGACTACATCATAAACTCAGACTAATGAAAGATCATGTAGTCTTTTAATTATTTCACTGGTGTCTTAAAGCACTAACGTTAACCAATTCCAAAATCCGTTTCTGCCTACACACTTTTTACACGGTGCTGGCACGGTATGAAGCAAAGCACAAAAATGAAAATTATTCGAGAGCCCGTTTCTAAAGATACCACCAGTGTTGCCTGTCCTTAAAGTTAACGCAAATTGCTGATTAGTGTAAACATAAATGCTGGCGTACATATAACGAGCATACCTTACTCCTATGCGCGAGCAAGCTTCGTATTCCGTCATGTATTTTTCATCTAAAAGAGATATTGTTTGGTAAACCTTTTAGACAAAAAAAAATGTGATTAAAAATGAGACACTTAAACCATAATTCTTGCTACACTGCTGATAACATTTTTTATTGTGAACAAATTAGGTGTAAAAAATTTAATCAGGAGCGAAGGTGAGCTGACCAAACTACGCACACAAATGTGGAATTTTTGCAAAAAAATGAGAATGCAAAAACTTATAAAAGAATCTAAAACGTAGCTTTTCAAATTTTCTTCCAATTATGATAATTAAAATCGTCATCATGGCATAAAAAATATAATTTTTAAAATCCGAACAATTTTTAAAAATTTGTCTCAAGTTCTTAAAATTGAAACAACATTCTAGGCACATCTCAAAATCTAAAATAATATGATCAAGTACCTCAACCCAATATGACCGTCACTGAAAATGGACCTATCAAAAAAGCTCTAGTCATTTCTTGGGAGCGCTTACTCTCCTGCTGATGAAAGGACTATAATTACCTCTTTATTGACGCCTCTTAGCTGAGTCCCCTTGAACTCCTTGTTCTGCCTCCGCCACAGCGCCTGCTGCTGCTTCATAATGTCCTGGGAATGCAAGGTAAGCTTGCAGAGCAGGCATTCACATGCCTTTCTCTCACAGACGTGGCCATACTTTCTCACAGAAACTCCGTGATTCCTGCAGAAGGTGCAGTGCTGCACCCTCTTCAGGGCGGTTCCAGTCTCATGCTCCTCTTCATCTGTCCAGTCAACGATACAGTCTGAATGCGCAGAAGACTGGGAGTTTGACCGATGGCTCTCCTGAAAATTACATAATAACTGAGAGCCTCTTTATAGATTAAAGATAAATTGGCTGAGAAGCGTGAACTTCTTCATAAAAAACGGTTATCTAATTCAAAAGGAATAAGATGATTTTCATTGAGGATTTATTTCGATGAGCTTTGAATTTCACGTACCTCCAATTGAGCTTAGAACGGAATATATTACCAGTTAAACTTCATGGAAAGTTTCCAGTGAATTTAGATAAAGCTTAATGTAACAAGAAACTTGTAGACACTGGATTATATCTCAATTTTTTTATAATACTTGAAGTTTATGTACATTTCCCCTTGAAAACCCAGGCGTGCAAAATTTATATACGAGTGGAGGTACCAAGTGCCCTTCGTGTATCTCTGACCGACGAACTACGGGGAGCGATGTCCAAAAAGCAAAGCCTGCTTATGAAAGACACTTCAACTCAAACGTTGTTCATCGCAAGATATCGTAAGCTGCACATCGCGTTCTGACTAAATTCGCCTGAAGCTTCTTCGCAAAAACTACCGGGACTCCGGCGCAAGGCCGAATGCATTCAATGTGTGCGAGACAAGACAAAGTGGATTTACTGGCAGAGCTGTCTCGGTACTTACTTCACTTGAACCTTTCTAGCAACTTTTTTATACACGCATCTTTGATTAAGATCGTACATGTTTTTAGTATTTTCAAAATATCTCAAGCTTATAGAGTTCATAGATACCTATTATAACGTAGCAGCCCGGAACGCGAGATTGTTTCTACGCTCTGAAATCCATGAAGTCGAAATTTCTAGTCGATGCCTTGATATACATACATACATATGTAGGTGAAGAATTTACGTGCTGGAAGTCCGCGGATTATGAACTCATAATTTAAAGAAGTGCTCGAATAAGAATGCACATTAAATAAGTGTTTTTTAGTTTGGAAATTGAGGAATAATAATAATGCACATAAAATAAGCGCTATTCAGTTTGGGAGTTGAGGGATAATAAGAATGTACATTAAATAACTGCTATTCGGTTTGGAAATTGAGGAATAATAATAATGCACATTAAATAAGTGCTGTTCGGTTTGGAAATTAAGGAATAATAATAATGCACATCAAATAAGTGCTATTCGGTTTGGAAATTGAGGAATAATAATAATGTACATTAAATAAGTGCTATTCAGTTAGGAAATTGAAGAATAATAACGTTGGGGCGGCAAGGTAATCCAGCACGCAAAATAAAGGAGGTTATTTTAGAATTATTCTCGGTTTATGTGAAGTTTTCTTTTTGCAATTGAAATAAAAACATATAATTAGGATTGTTTGGTTGAGTGGTATTCCAAAAAATTAACCCCAAATGTTGTTCATGTCTCTGACTCACAGAGACCAATTTTGAATCAATTAGTCTACTTTATTCATCATCGGTTTTTCATCAGCGTAAAAAGCTGCATGAACAATACATAGAAACAAAGTGGTCAGCAATCAGTTGGTGTGCTGTTTACTCAATAATGAATTCATGTGACTTCCAATAAAGCAAAAATTTCCGTGGCTCATGATTCGCAAGCTAGAAATAAATTGCAAAGAATAATACATCGAAAGATGATACACTGTTCGAGAGGTGTTAGAAATATCGCCTGGCAAATGTTGTTGGCTTTAAATGCAGGGTACTACGTATTCATTACAAAATTTGAAGACATTATTGGCCCAGTGCCTATTGCGGCGTACCTGAGACACACGCAGTAGCAACTTCGTATGGCAGTTTTGCTCGCGAGATTTCGTTCCGTTTACATGTGTTGCAGCAAATCTTTAGAGGTTACAAACTAAATTTTACCTATCTCTGCTTCATAAACTGTTTCGGAATGGGCGTTATTATTCAACTAGTAAAGCCTCCCAAGCACCTCTGCGAGCATTTGGACAACTTAAATTGAATTTTTTTTCACTTGTATGAACTTTTGACTCAGATTGTACAACGGATTGTATAATTTTGAAAACTGTTTCCGATTCTTGCTGCTGCCGAACTTCATTCTCACCTATATCGAGCGTACATTTCGTATTGATAATACTCACTGGCTTGGATTCACTATAGCTATTTGTGGAGGAGAAATCGGCGAGGACGGTCGGTAAAAAGTTCATCCTTCCCGAGTTCAGCGGCTCCTCCAACGCGCGCTGCAAAAGCGGTGCCTGAATCTCTGTACTTTTTCTTGGAGCAGATCCTGTGTTACTTGAGTTTATTTTAGGGTCTAAATATGAAGAACTAAACTTATCTCTCGCTGGGTTTGCAAAATTATCAATCTTTTCGTTACGACGAGTATCGGACGCAAAGAAATTACCGTAATTTTGATTCGCGGCTTCCCACTTCTCTCTCGGATTGAAATCTGCAGTATACATGTTTCCATCGTGAGTATGCGGAGAAGCTTTGAAATTTCTGCAGGAATTAGGAGCAAAAGATTCAATTTTTCCCTCACAATGTAAGTTAGACGCAGACGATGTGCGTCGTAAAGCTGCGTGAGGGACATTAGGCCCTGATTTGGAAGTTGAAATTGGAATTTCTAAATTCAGCTTTGACGCTCGGTCATTGGTTCTTGGCACTTCTGTGGAGAAATAGTCAGAATTATGTGATTCATGAGCAATGCCGATGTTTACATTTCTCCGAATTTGTGTTCGAATGCTGTGACAACCATCACGTACTGCTTGCTCAGAGGCTAGAGCATTTCTTTGAAATCTAGCGCCATCGGTCTCAGGTGCTCTCAATCTTTCAGACGCTTGGAAATTTTTAGAGACGAGTCTCTCAGGGACTCGAGTATAAACTGGCATAGATGTGTCCATTAGCATGGACCCATCGGCTAGTGAAGCGTTTTCAGTAACATATGAGTAGGAATTTCTCGGTACTGGCCTTAATATAGAGACTTGTTTCTCAACTGGATTTGCACCGATTTTGAAAACCTTCAAAGTTTCTGGGAGATGGGCTTCAACGTTCATGTCACGTTCTGGCGAGTACATAAAATCAGAAAGTTGTTCTCGATGGGGAACAGAATTTACCGGAACTTCCCTTTGAAGGACATAAACTCTTTCACCAGTTTCGCCTTGTGGCATTTGTCTGGGAAGAAAAGGAACGGGTCTCGGGGCATGCATTTCTATAGAAGACATGTGATACACATCGTTCCGAAACCGTTGAACTGGTTTTGGTATGACCCTTTCAGTCGACAGTAATTCAGAATTCTGGACGTCATTTGGTATTAGGCTCACCGAATCCTTTGCTAACACTCGAGTTTGAGAGCGAGGAGCAAGTTCAAACTCCTGGCCCTGAGGTGCAGAAACACCCTCTTTCATCTTGATCATTTCAAAACGTGTCATCTGCCTCTGGAAATCTGGACAATTTGATTGAATCCGACCTCGCATTTGACATAATTGTTGATGGACGAGTCGGTCTTCATCATTTTGCTGCCTTTGGACGGGATGTAAGTTTTCTGAAGTTAAGTCATAAATATTTTGTTCAACGTGAGGTGAAACGCCAGTAAGCTGGGGTTTGAGGGCGGGCACCTTGCGAGGATTTGAAAATGAACTACGAGTAATAAATTCTGAATTCACGTTCAAATTGTCATTGTTTTGACTCCGAATGCCAAACTCATTTGTTACTGCTGAACTAACCGAGAAATCGTGACCCTTCTTCGATAACTGACGATTCAAGTACAGCATTTGCGCATGATGCAAGTCATCATTTTCTGGCCTCGTACCATAATACGAACTGTTGCTGTCTGACCGCTTCATTTTGATGGAGTCACTTGTTGGTTGAGTTGAAATGACACAGTATCTATTCTTGTCGTGCACGGAGATGGAATCAGAATCATTTATCAACCGATCATGCGAGTGCAATCCAATCGCTTTATCGTGCTGACCCCTAGATGAATACGAACCATCATTTCCTCCATTAACAAAATAAGAAGCAGATGCTCCTTTTTCGGTCAGGGATTGGGTATGGCTGCTTCTTTTCTGTTCAACGTACGAGACATTTCTTCGTTCGTATGGAACATGATATGGAATAGTGTCGTCATGGTTCGTTATAGAATACGAATTTTGATTTGCACCATGCAACTGTGCGTAATCATTAACTGAAATCTCACAGGTATTGGAATACGCATCGTTATTCGTATTGTTTGAGGTTCGAGATAAAACGTGAGACTGATCGGGTTGCTGACTGTCAAAGTTCAAGATTTCGCGTTTTGTGAGGAATTTAGGGTGACTAGCGTCGTAGTTTTTAATAAAACGGAGAGGAATGCATGAGAATTTTGTTCTAGATACGCTTTCTCTTTTTTCCAGATTACTATCACAACCATTATCCACTGACATTACATCGTCAAATGGGCTGACTTCTATAACAGCAGCGGTAGGTTTTAATGGAACTTCCGATATGCTCGACTCGCTGAACTTTTCTATCGAGCAATTCTGTGAGGAAAATGAAGAGGGTCCATTGAATACACCGCCAGCTCCACGGCCTGTGGATGATGTTCTCGATGCTGGAGTGAGATAAAATCTGGAATCACCGTTATCAGGAATATTATCTCTTTCCGTTTGAGTGCTGATTGTGCATTTCGAAAGAGGGAAACTCTTTTCGTAGATCTGAGCTGGCTGTAGCCTCTTCCTGAGATCTGTGGACGATGGCGAAGTGTCTAAATATTCTCGTTGAAAAATAATTCTTGGATCGCTTCTCCGAACGTACTGTGCTATAACCATCGGTTCTTCTGTGACTTCTGCGTCCATTTTTGTAGCAAGTTCTGAAAGGAGAAAATAAACAACTTTGAATCTGTGAATCAAGAACGAGATTTACGTATATGCGTGTGAACAGTATCTGGCAAAACAGTCTTTAAGTACACGACTTGCAGTTCTTACAATCTACAGCAGTGTTAAATTCAATGTTGGCAACAGAGAGTATATTCTGATCGGCCATGCTATGCATAATGTTACTATGACTGTCAAGATATTATTTCAACCCTTAGATCTCGTGATTCAGAACATTATTTTAAAGATAGCTGTCTGTATCGTCTGCAGCGCTACCGTGCAGAAAAAAGTCCGCAGTTCTAGCTCGGCATTCTACTTCCAAGCAGCTAACTCGCTTTAAAGTCAAAGGCTTCATCGAGAACATCGATTTTATAATTCTCTCATATTTCTTCTAGAATTTTGCCTTTAAAAACTGCCAGACCTTCGTGCTCGAAGGTCGAAATGTTTTTGGTTTCCGGAAATATATTTATGAGATGCTTCATCGACCCGAATAAAAGACAACATCGAGATAAGACCTCATGATGAAGTTGTTTTTGATGCCAAGCTTCAAAAGTTCACCAGCTCGATTGATGCCAGTTCGTTTACTATTTTTTTTGTCTTCAGTCGTTCATTACCGAGGTAGAAAATAGCAGATGGAATTTTTATCGAGTCGAAAGCCCTCGAAATTGAAAAGACCAGCGTTAAAATCTTGTTAAAGTTGTTGAATTTTCTAAAAGGCAGAAGTAAAGTAAGAGTTTGTGACCTATTTGAGTTCAAGTTTTTGTAATGAAAAACGTCCAACATTCAGCTCGGAAATTTCATGTATGCATTATAGAAAATTGAGATTACATTTCTCGATAACGTACATACGTACGAGCACATGTGTATTTCGCTCGATCACGAGTGTACGAACAGTTGCACAGCGTGTAGCACAGCAATTCAATGCAAGACACGAAATTAATTTTTAGAGATCTCATGAGCCAGGGACATCAACCGTGCACATGGTGCACCCCGAAGTGAAAATCGGAGGCGTCATGAATGAGCACACTAAACATTTTTATCGTTGAAAACACTCGCATACTCCGGATGATGTCCTTCGAAGAAAAGTAATTTGCAAAACGATAGAATCGGAATATCCTAAGTTAGAACATCTTGAAGTAATAAAGAAAACTTGTCTATAAAACATGCAAATTGGCATGTTCAACTGCAAAATAATTCTTTCAAGAAACTCAGTATCCAAAGTCAAATACTACCGCACAATTACGCGAGTATTAAAGAATCAAATCGCTTGTACTCTCCCTCCCTTCTTCATGAAGAGAAACGAGCGAAGAGATGGGATGTGAGGANGGGGAAGAGGGAGATTGAGGGGATGGGGGATGTATGTGTATGGGAGGGGAGATGTTTCGTAAAAGAGGAGAGTGAGGCTACTCTCCCAAACCCGTATCTCACAGGCATCATATATTATTTAAGGACACGAGTTCCGCCGTAATTGTGACGCACGCCTCTGAGTGCGGCTGCTCCCGTGTATTCCAGTGCCATGTCGCCGCGGCTCTTCTCCTACGCGAAATTATTCCGGAAAAAATTGAGATGCGATTCAAGGATTTTTGCGCTTCTATCCAAAATTACAGGCTGACTTCTACCGTCGGCTTATTTCGACCACTTTTTAACAGTCATACAGCATTTACAAGTGCTCTATTGCGGCCAACCATTCATGAGTCGTACGGCATCTAACACTCCCCTCGTAATTTTGATTCAATTTGATCGGTTCTGACTCATTTTCCCAATTATGAAATGCACGCTACTCGTTGGTGCTCTTCAGAGTTTCTAATCAGCTTTCTTTCTAAAATTTACATTTCTTACAAACTTCCGATCGCACCGATCTGTCTGCTATCTTACTTGCTTTTTCATTTCACGCTTCATCCGACCGTCTAAATTTTGAGAATTTTTTCACGCTGTTCGTCTCCCTTACGTTTATTCATATATCGGCTACGCTTATCCGAGTGTAGTTCATTTATAAAGTATGGCAATGACATTTCGTCCTCCTAAATTCTGTTCCAGCTCAAAAACTGAATATTTTTCATCCATTTTACAGTTCATTTATTTCCTAGCCATACACCGTGATACGTGATGTTAAGTAATGAAGCATTTCACGATATTTTATTTCTGTTCTATATCAAAACCATTACTTCAATGTCTGAATTCTTTCCACTCCTTATTTCTTAATTAATTTACTGACTTTCGTTTTTCCTACTACTTATATGAAGTGTATCCCATTTGATCAGTTAAATACACAAAAGTAAACTTCACCCTTCATATCTCAAAGTATGTCATTTAAAAAACCTCGTATTAGGAATAGTAACAAAAAAAAAACCTGCTTTGTTGCACCACCAGCAAAAAACGGTCATCCTGTTGGCGACTCTTAGGAGCGCTTTACAATTCAAGCAGAAGGCTTCACCACTCTAAACAATTTTGCACAAGATCAGAACAGAACAATCATCGTGTGCGAAACATCCGTATCGATGATAAGCACATTATTGTCTTTAATATGCACGTAAATGTGCAAGTAGACCTATAAATTTGGATTAGAATTCATCGATTATAAACAGCAAATGTACGGGATGAGTATCCAGCAAGCAAAAGAATGATTTAGTGACCAAAACACGATTTGGCAAAATTGGAGTCAAACCTGCGCAAAATCGAAGAAGCATAATTGCCATGCCCTTTCCAAATAACTCACACCCTTCTAACCTATGACTAGTCCAAAAGTCGAAGACCGCACATGACGAGTAGCTCATTGTGCAACAGTGGTGTAGCTTGTAGCTTCAAAGCCATTGCACGTAAACTCGTCTTACATTCTCTTCACAAAACCATGCAGCTGAGGCACTTCACATTTGTAGTTCACTTTGTTGCGTTGAACAAAACGTACAGGTTTCTTTCACAGTTCGACAGTTGAGGAGAGAAAAATACCCTTTAAAGCCTTATTATTGAAACTGCAACATTAGGTGCTGCGATTCCAATAGCTCATCAGCAACCATATCACCCCTACTCAACAGCGGTCAGGCGACGTCTGTGTCTTAAAGAAGCTAGCTGCACAAGCAGCCATCCATTTTAATGAAAAAACTTGTCTTGTTCCATTAAAAGAACTAGTCTTCTACCGCCCTGTATAAGCCGTGGTAAGGTATTACTGACAAAAACATGAAGACATTCAACTGCAACAACACAAAATTTATACTTGATGCGGTTCTATATTTTTGCGATTCTGTTATTGAATCTGTTTTGTTAGAGAAAACTATGACATTGACAAACACGTTTCATGCTTTGTTGTAAAATGAATGCCAGGATTTTTCGACTTGATTTTTGTATAGACTTACAAAAGCTGAAAGCGTTGGTTGAATTTTGTATACAACTATTTTTTGGTACACTTGATTGCTTGCAGTGGTGGTCACATATCTTTTGCGACTCTAGGGAGCTCTCTCTGACAAGAGCGCAGGCCTGGGTAATTGGTGCGGCATGACAACTGCAAAAAGTACTAATACCAGAGGAGCTGAGTTACTTTAGACCCTCTGTTCATGCATTCGAACATGAAAGAAAAACTCGAATGAAATATTATCGTATACAGTCGGAGGGGAAGATTTACACTACCTGTTTCTTCAGTGCTAGTGCAACCAACAGACTTTAAAAACGCTCATCATCCCCGAGATGCGCCAACATCGCTTACATCAATTGTGCAATGCAAGCCTCTGTATCCTTCATGCTGAGTATGTGACCCCGAAGAACTTTCATCTCGAGATAAAGAGGATTAAATTAACATTTGGAAAAGAAAAAAACTATTTCCAAACCCTACTTTAGCTAATAAATACCGAATTACGCTTGATGACAGAAGTGATAGGTGAAAATATAGATGTAAAAAGAATGATTCCGTTTTGAATAAAAGGCCCCAAAAACAATGTGGGGAGGTGGGAGTGTGTTGCCTACTTTAACCTTCTTGCTTTTGTCGGGTAAGTTGTGGCTGAACTGCATCTTACATTCAGGCACAAGCTGATAGGCATTCATTTTGAAACTGCATGGAATCTAAACACAGAACTTCTGAGGAATGCGTAAAATAGAGTTAAAAAATGATCGAATGATGAGGTGCTCTGGATATGTTCCCTAAATCTACCCACGATGTAAAATTCGTGAATTATTCATCTCAAAACAATTCATAGCTTAGAGGAGTCTAGTTAACAGAATAGTTGACCCTTAGCACAAGATTTTGGTAAGAGTAAGCATTTTTTATTATGAACCGAAAACTTTTATATCTTCTTAGTTATGTACTGATCTTAAAATGTAATAGAATATGGCGACAGAAATGGGCCATGTGACCCATATTTTGGTTTCTACACATGTCACGTGCCCTCAAAAAGTGATTATTTCATAACACTAAGTAATTATTTAAGAGCATTTTCCTAATCACATATTGTTATCTTCATACATACCTGTTTATTTTCCTCAGCAACTAAGATTTTATATTTACAAATGGCCTAAAATTATGTACTTCAGCTTTTACGTAAAGTTCATAGCATATTGACCCAGTAAATGGAAAGAAAATAGCGCGAATGGTTACTGTTTTTACGCGCATCTTTGTTTCTAAAACCCACGGAAACTTTAAGTACTAACCCGCAAAATCATTGTACATAGTGACTATGATATTGATATTTTCCATGAAGGTTTGTACGTATGAATACAACTCACTCACCCGAATTGCACACTAAAATTCGTATCCTATGAGTCAAAGAAGCTTTTTTTGTGCACATCCACCGCTCTCGTCCGTCAGTGTAGACTCTGAATTCATGCATTGTGTTAGCGTATCTCTAGCAAAGAAATCGATGCCCTTGCTTCATTAACGTGAATTTTCTCATGGATTCTGATAGGGTGCGAAAGTCATAAGTGACCTTCCTGGGACTTCTCATCGAAGTTACAACGCGACGTGATACTTTAGAGCTTAACCTCCTTCAGAAATCTAATAACAGGACGTCGCTTCTCGAAATTATTATTCATTCAACAAATTAAAATCTACTATGAATTGTTGTTTCTCACTTTTATAATGCTACTTGTTCAAGAAAAACGTGCACCTTGTTAAGAGTGGACGTTCTGCTTCCTGCAAATTGGTACACGTTATGCTATAATAAAAAGCTCTACTGCGTATTTCTTCGGTGCTGTGCTCAGATTGAATTATAATTTCTCACTCAAACCTCGAGTTGTTATCGGGCTTTCGTAATTCCACGCCAGCTCATAAATTTAATCAGCGCATAGTGTGCACAGTGCATGGCCAGAGCGCTCGGCTCCCTCCTGAATCGCAAAGCTGCCTCGTAATTAACGCAAAAGATAAAGGCGAGTATTAATTGTTTTGCTGAGAGCGAGAGGGCTCCTGGCGGCTGGTTGCCTGTTCTCCTTAGACTTTGTGAGCGACATGAATGGACATCTCTCCGGATGTGCCTTGAGAGTAATAATTCTGCTAGGCTTACATTATATGAATGCCCTTCAAGCTCCAGGAAGATAGACATGCATGTCTCCTTTCGAATAATGGATATTACGGGGAAGGAAGAGAAAAAGTGCTTTTGGGATTTATATACCGTCCTTCAAAAGATATATAATCATAATTTTTGTGTAAAAACATCTCAGGTTTGTTTATATTACAAGAAAGGACATGAAGGATTACGCTTTCATGAAAATACCTTAAAAGTCAAAAAATTTCTCAACTTCTACTTTCCATTAAGCTCTTATGTCGTTTGTTAGACAGAAATCTACATGTTATATGTCTATTCCACACATCGCTTTTGTCATTTAATCATGCGAGATAGGAACGAAATATCGTTTTTGCCATATTGCTTTAGCTTGAATATTAGATTCTGAACAACAAGCAGAAATAGTGAATCTTGATTGGCCGTATCAGTCGTACTTACCAAGACAAGCGGCCAGAAGACGAATCAGTCATTAGTGTATCACTCTTTTGACAAATTTTTGAAATTTTCTGCACTGCATCCAAATAAGGGGTGGAAGAAGAAGACGATTCAAAATGAAGATTGGTAAACAGCAGCATTAAAACCAGACTAATTTAAAAGGTATATTTGTTAAGCCAATGGGAGAAAAACTTCATCGAAGTGCTTAAGAATCTCGCTTATAAAGAAATGAAAAGCTTCCTATGCCATCATAGGATATGATACTGGATGATATGAATAATACTTAATTAAGAATAGGATCACTGTTTGAGCACTTTTAGAAACTCGTTTTACATTCCTCTTTAGATTTTCAGGTCCTGTTCTCTTATTTCAGTTAAAACTTTTGGGTCGAGTTCTTCAAAGCGGAATTTTTGATGTTGTGTTTTGAGTGGACATCATTTGTCGGAGGCTCCCATTCACTGGTTCCTGATAGTCTTGGAGGTTCACATTCGTAGGATGCTATCTATCTTGAATCATGCGGGCTAATTTCTTCGTATGTTATTATCGTATTAGACAACAAATATTAATCTGGTAATTTTTGCACTCGTTCGTGGTAAGGGTGTTACAGTGCAGTGATGCACGAACGCTTCCGAATCTGCAGTGCTCTGTTGAAACGCCTGCTCTCCGTTTTTATGGAACAAAACTTTTCCGTCCTGTTTGAGATTGACATCGTCCTTTTACTTTTGTTTTCAAAATCTCTGCTAAATTAATAATTTTTGCACCTCGCACAATTTTGCAAACACAAGCTAGAAGCCAGAAATTCAATGAAAGAGGTATGGATTATTTTGAATAACTGAACTAAAAATCATTGCCTACTGAATAATTTGGGTTATTAACCTCAACGTACGTTGGTTTTTGCCAAGCACTTCAAAATTTTATTCTCCTCTTATTATTTCCGTTAGTTGAAGGACGGCAATTTCATACATTTATAAAGGACTTCTGTTCGACTCATTGATATCAGCCAAAAGCTGGTTGGGAATAACTAATCGGAATTGTATGGTTAAAGATAAGATACCAAAACGAGGTTGCTCGCTGAGGCAGTTACAGTAGTTTGGTTGAGCGGGCAACTGTCACAATGCAGTTGCGAAGGCATTCATTATCATGGAATAGTTACAAAACAAGGTGAGGCAATACACCAATTGCTACTTCATCAACTCGAGAAGGAGAGACTGCTAAATATCACCATATGGTCTCATTGCCCCCAAAAGCTCAAGCGCCGTAGGATCAAAGATTCTGCAGTCGGATGCATTTTTTTGTGCACAATGAGTTTTCGCTTCGCGTCTAGCATGCAGTCCAGTGCCCTTCATAAAACGTACCTGTGCCTGTCTCAAATGAATCTCCTTCGTTCAAAAAACAACGAGAAGTGCCAAAAGCGGTGATGCTTAAAACTATTTGAAGTAAGATATATCATAATTGAACTTCAAACTGTCAAATTCTATCGTTTCAAGTTTTTCAGAATATTCTGAAATGAGCATGTTTTATATTATTTATGATATTGGAGGACGCTAGATTACTGCAAATCTCGTGTTTTTCTGAATCAAGTTGGCGATGCTTGCCAGTCAGAAATAACAAGCTGGGGCTTCATTTATTTTTATGAAAATAACTTTTTTCTGATTTGATTCTGCGAGTTCTGAACAAACATAAAATTTATGAGTAGGGATTCACTAGGTTAGATTGGCTGATCAATAAAAAACTTCGAGCGTTTTATTGAAATCGAGTCATTAAAACGAATCCTTTGGAATAATTGGTAGCTAATATATCACGCTTATAAATGCGATTGAAATACATACGAAGCAAATGAGAAATAAATTCACAACGGGGTTACGACGACTTATCTATGTATGTATCTTCTACCGTGAAAGGGTGATTTCATATGTGCACCAGCCTACTGAGTGTGTTGTTATGGTTATGAGGATTTGGCTGGTTCCATGCAGCAAAAAAAACAATTTATGCAATAACTACGACTTTTTAAAATCTTGTAAGTGTAACGAGAAAACTTGAACACCTGTTGTGCTACGAAATTTATTTAGATATCCTCGAAATCGATTGCGAAAAAAATCATTTTTGCACTCTTCGCAGTGTTCTTGCTCACAGTGATGAAATCAGTTGCGTGAATTGTTAACCTTGGTTAAGAAAGAGCAAAGCAACATTTTACTCCACACTTCTCATGCGTGCGGAAAAGGGCAGCTACTTTTGTAGCTTGCAGCACGGCATTAGAACATGATCATTAAGTGCACGCTGTGTTCAGGATTGGTTGACAAAAATTCCCTACTCTGTCGTTAGAGCAGCTATGTAGCTTCAGGGAAACTTCTCAGCGGTCGAAATGAAAATACGTTTTTCATCTCGTGCTCAATACACATCCGTAATACATACCGTCTTGAAAGAAATATTTGCTTTGACAATGCAGCTACACTACGCTTCTAATTCTTAACGATGAAATTACAACAAAGATAACGAAACAGTTTGGAGAGATCCTCAGTTACGCATTCACACTCCCGATAATGCAGTTGAGTTACGCGACCAACGTACATACATTAACCAGTTACACTCGCCCTCGTACAGCTATCCACTTAGGTAAAAATTCCTTCAGCCCCGAATTGATCTTATCGTTACTTTTTCTTCACACTTGGCGTTCGTTTTATCGACCCAAGTGTAATGGGTTGTAGCAAATACATCTGCTCTATTACTCTCGAATGGGTTGTAGCAAATACATCTATACTGTGACTCTCGAATGGGTTGTAGCAAATACATCTGCCCTGTTACTCTCGAATGGGTTGCAGCAAATACATTTACACTATTACTCTCGAATGGGTTGTCGCAAATACATCTACACTGTTACTCTCGATTGGGTTGTCGCAAATACATCTACACTGTGACTCTCGAATGGGTTGTAGCAAATTTATCTACACTGTTACTCTCGAATGGGTTGTAGCAAATTTATCTACACTGTTACTCTCGAATGGGTGGTAGCAAATACATCCACACTGCTTCTTCTCACTGAGTTGCCAAGGACAACCACTGCTGGTTCAGCTAATGATCGAGACGAATGAGCTAAATCCTATCTTCTAAAAAGTATTCTAGACCCGTATCTCTTACGACGTAGTTGTTTGCTCTTCGCCACCGTTCATTTGCTTCTTCAACATAGATAGGAAGTGTATGGGGCAGGGTAGAGAACATGTGAGAGGTGAGTTGAAGTACAGGGTCAAGCGTGCCTGTGTGCGTAGGTGTACGTGTGTGTGTCTGTGTGTGTCACGCGCGTGTGTGCATGGGTACTTAAAAGGTAAACAACTATTTTAAAGGCAAAAATATATAAATGTTGTTTCGCTCAACAAACTTGATGGAATTAAAGCATCATTATTCAGATTTGTTGCAACATTATTTTATTCGATTTATCCCATTCCTATTTTCAGTAAACTCAAATGTAAACCAAGTGGCCATCTTATTAGAGAACTTACGCCGATGCGTTCTATTTAGATGACGAAGAAAATAAACTGTAATGAGAGCTAATATGAAAAGCAATCTCTTTCACAAAATGTTAAAAAAAATTTATACTATTTTCCCTTAGGTTCGAAATCGGCCCCATGTTTAGTTTTGACATGGGACATTTACAATGCGGTAAAATCTTAAAAAACTGGTATGCAGATGCCCCATGCACAGAGCGCTAGCTCGGTTCCAGTAAACGTCCGTTCCGCAGTCGTAATCCACAGAGCGTTAAATCTGATCCAGTAAGGGGACCGTGGCATTTCTTTAAAAAAATTTTTCCTATGAGACAGATGTACTTCCAATTTGGCTGACGTATGTAACTCATGAAAGAAACACATGTTGCTCGTGAGGAGTTTTCCAATTTCTTGAAAGAAAACGAGATATCAAAAGAAAACATTTTAAATATTTTTTAGGAATGTATCTATTCCCACAATATTTGCCTTAAAACAATGGGACACATATCATTTTTTTCGTCTCAACGAGTACAATACGTTCTTTTATTTACATTTCTAAAAAAATTGATTATGCTGTTTATGAAAATTTTTCCGAAAAATCGAAATTTTGCTCATTTTTTCCACTCTGAGTTCTGTATCTTTTTTTGAACGCACTAAACGAAATATTCTGAACAAAGAATTTATGCGAATTGAAATTTCCTATCGAATGAGCTATATACCCCGTTCGACTAAAAGTGTAGATGAAGATAGCTCTCAACTACGAAAATCAGAATTTCAGAGGAGAGCGATATATCTACACTCTCTACACTCTAAATGAATGAAAAATGTCATGTAGAACGTTTTATTTGGCTCAAAAACGGCACTTTTAACACCTTTGTAGCCCCGCGGCATTCCTGATTGTTAGCGCCTGACTTTTTTGGGCTTGGAAAATGGTTGCGAGGCAAAGTAGGGGGTGGGGAGGGAGTAACCATCTACTTTTACAGGCCGACCAATTGTCAAATAAGCCTTCCAGGTCAATGCATACGGTCGTATAGATAAAGTACAATGCGTGGAATTGTAAGAATAATGATATCAAACAGGAATATCCCGAATATTGTGGTGCAAATGCTTATTAGTTACTAAAAATATAAAACCAAATTAAAAATGAAAAATAAAGTACAATAAAATGAAATTAAGTATAAAAACTTCTACGCCTTCTAATACACTCATGAATGCATATTATACTATCATATAACAGAAAAACATAGCTAAGTGCCCAAATTGTTCAACTTCTAGAGCGTCTGGAAGTCACCCCCCCCTCTCTTGCCCTTTCTTCCACCCCCCCATAACTTCCGAACCAATCGTCTGATTTGCATGAAACTTTGTCACATGATTCAGTACTCATTCGTAAATGATATATGCTTTAAAATCGGAAAACTGATTCGTTGTCGAAAAATCATGGGACCGTCCCCGAAAACGAGCTCTCTTCATGAGGCCTGATGACATCATAGTTCTCTCCATGCGTCTGTCGCATAGAGAGCTAAATGGGTTGCGGTAAATAACCGCTATAAAATAAAAAGAAGTACCAACGAGATGAGAAAAACATTAAAATCACTAAAGCACACGCGTTTTGGATCTTTAGGAATCCGTCTTCAGTGTCTGAATAAGAACAGTTTTTGAATAAAATTCTGCCAATAAGCGAAAATGAGACAGTACTCGAAAACATACCCAACAAAAATATGGATACCAAGATCTATAAAAATTCTAATAAAATAAAAATAAATTTATTACACAGTGACTAGCTTCCCAGGAAGACCGTATTCATTGATCTCAGGACGGAATTTGAAAATGTAGAAAGATTCTAAAACACGGAGGTCAACTACTGCACGGACGGAATATAAAATTGTTAAATTTGTACTAATATATGGGTAAATGTTTTATTCAATGTTCTGAAACAAGTTCTTATCCTCAATTTTCAACCAAAAACTCGGTATTTTTTCAAACCTGTATAAAAAAAATTATTTCACCTTCGGCACTGGAATCAAAATTAGACTTGGCGTTTTCATTGGCTCTCAAACTGACGAGTTGAAGTATGATACTTCATTCTTTGTACATAAATACCTCTCTCAAATAGAAGCATGCATATTTTTTCATGATATTATGAACATAGGTTACTTTTTCAAAAGGAGGAAACTCTTGGCCCGTAGATGCGCAGCTGTGTGGTGTATACATGAATGTGTGATTGTTGCGGGAAATTTTAGATTAGAAGGGAGCCCTGCCCTCCAATTTGTACGATGCGCTCAGCATGAGAGAATTTCATCCGAGCGGAACAAAAACATTAACCTCATCTGTTCGAGAACATGGCTTAGCCAAAGACCACTCATTTAAAAGCACAAACTTTACAATTTTAAATTCCGTTCGTGCATGTGGCCTCAGTCGCACGCACGGTTGTTGACCTCAGTATTTTAAAATCATAGAACATTTTCAAGTTCTATCACGAGATCAATGAACAGGGTCCTCTTTTGATACTAGTCACTGAGCAATAAATTCATTTTTGTAAGGTTAGAAGTTATAGGGACCTTGTTATCAATGCACATTGTCGTTGCGTATATTTTTGAGTACTGTTTCATTCTGGTATTTTGTACAGTTTATTCACAAACCTTTTTTAAACACTGAAGATGGATTTCTTAAAATCCTAAATGTATGTGTTTGAGTTATTTTAGTGTTTGTGATCTCGTTGATACTTATTTTTATCAATAAAATTTAAAATTTGGTTTCCTACAAATCGTCCTATCGCACATATAACCGCACTACAATTACTACCTGCAGGGAGCAGTACCAAATAGAGCAGACCACAAAAAGCCCGGAAAATACGTGTGCCAAAGGACGTTAAGAGAACGAAACCCAAATCAAACGACAGAGCGGTCTTTAGCAGGACTCCATCTACATAGCGCTGCAAGCAGGGGCACGACTGTACGTAAGTACATATAGTGTTATGTTAGATATGCGTTACAACGAGTTGGTATTATTAGCACTTATCGAAAATTAGAAAATATTTACTCAAAGAATATAGTATCCAGCTTAGCTTTGGAAGCCTCAATTATGAATGTCTGATTCAAGCAACGTATATTTCAAGTGCCACAAATAAATATACTCAACTAGAATGATTTTCTCATGGTAGGTACTCATGATGGGGACTCATGGCAGGTACTCATAATGGAAACTCATGGTAGGTACTCACGGTAGGTACCCATGGTAAGCACTCATGGTAAGTACTCATGGTAGGTACTCACGGTAGGTACCCGTAGTAGGTACTCATGGTAGGTACTCGTGATGGGGACTCATGATAGGTACGCAGGGTAAGTACCCATTCTGGAGACTCATGGTCGGTATTCATGGTAGGTAGTCACGGGTATAACTTACAATAATTTATATTATTGAATCTCTTTAAACTGCGACTGTCACTGCAGAGAGCCGCGATGCTGGGAAAATTATTAACGCTAATGAACGGTCTGACCATCCAAGCAACAAAGGATCAAGAGAACCAGCCCGGGGCTCGGAACGAATCATAAGGGCCAGAGCCGCGATCGCCGCTCGGAGTCGTCGATAACCAGTTATAATTCAAAGCGCTTGCCTCTCACGATCGGACAGCT
>VOMN01073758.1:0-27648 GCA_014899125.1 Orchestia grillus | reverse complement strand
ATTTGAAATACACGCATATTCATAGGAGATATAAGCTTTCAAAAAAAGGGATGCATTTTTTTGGAACACTCTGTATAACGGCATCACGCTTCGTACGAGTTTCCATCGAGACCGCAATAAGCATTTCTATGAGATACATAGAAGTCCTTACAAAGTCTCTTGTGCATTGCAATTTCTAA
The DNA here is from genome assembly GCA_014899125.1 of Orchestia grillus. Lineage (NCBI taxonomy): Eukaryota > Metazoa > Arthropoda > Malacostraca > Amphipoda > Talitridae > Orchestia > Orchestia grillus. The sequence goes on along the minus strand of VOMN01073758.1, from coordinate 27,469 downwards.
AACTGTGCAATTCTAAAACTGATGAGTAAATGCAAGAAGACCGTCACAAAACTTTGCAATTTGCATTCTGCAGTAGTAGCCTTCCAAGGAATTGTTAGGATGCGTGAGCTTCATTCGCTTCCGAGTGTAAAAATACAATACATTTTATAAAAAATCCCTTGAAGCAGAATTGATGTTAATATTCTTTGGTTAACAATCGTTTTAATCTATTCTTTGAGTCTGCGTGTTGTAAACTGACTTCTGCTCGCTGGTCCCTTAAATTTGGTATGCACTTCATGCATCTGGTGTGCACTGAATGCACGTACGGCTTACCTGTTCTTACCGGCCATAATTCTCGTTTCATACAAATAACTGAAACAAAATGCTTAAACCTCAATGAATGAATGTATGAATAACTCGTGGAAAATGGGTCAACATTCAACTGTTTTTTCCAAAATACCTCTGGTTTGATCTGCCGGGGCAATGGTTTTCTGGTGAGCGAAATGTTTTTTAACACTCGTACTTTCTGTGAACAGGTAATTTCAATTGCTTTTTTGGGCTTAAATAATAAAATGTATTTCTCCGTAAAATTACCTTGTCAGAGAGGTCACTTGGTGTTCATAGCTTTTGCAGTGTCAGTACATAAGATTCCCGTTCTGACACTCCAAAATGTAAGTCCATAGCCACCTCAGGTTAATTAGCCTTCAATTCCTCAAGTCTTGAAAAGCTGAGTTTTGGAGAGTCTCAAGATGTGCGAGACGCCTTTGCTCACCTGGGAGATGTATGGAGGGGTAACATGACAAATTGGTTCGTCAGATATAGTTTATTTCGTGTTGTTAATCACTAGGGAAAATCCCTAGGGGACCGAGCAGTAAAAGCTGTGCAGCGGAAACAACCATGAGAAAAACAGCAAAACAACGTTCAAGTTCTAAAACAAATAATATAATTATCCCCTAACGTACTAACCGTACGGTCTCTGGAGCCAAGTTAGCTCACTCGAAGAGACGTCACATGAGCGAAATGAAATTTTAAGTAGAAACCTCGATCCACTATCTCATATTCTACGGAGTTGCTCAATATTAATTAAAACCGTGGAGAATCAGTTTCCTAATGTGTACTTTACCTATTTGATGTGAGTAACACCCGCGTATTGACGGACGCGCTACGAAGTGTTCCTATCACAGGTTACAAATCCCACGTCAGGGATTACGCGTTGAGTTCCGTCACTTTGCCCGCACAGAAGTTTATTTCTCGTAAGTTCAATTCTGTTGCTTTTCTTGAAGTTGAATACAGCGTGCTTTAGTCACTGACGACTACCAGCGCCGGTCTTACAAGTCCTGACGGAAACACAAAGTCACTCAGTTGTCACCAAAATTTTGATAGGGTATTAGCGTTCAAATTGCACAGTCTTTTGCCGTAATCTCGACAATGTTGGATCGCAGAAATTCCAAACAGAATGACGATCACCAAAGTGACTTCTGCCTCGTTCTATAATAATAATCCCCATTTATGACAAGCAATTACGAGAGCGACTGCGAAGCAACGTAATCATTGCTACAAAACTACAGAAATTTCGATAGGAAGCTATGTAAAGTGTACTTACTAGGCTTCATTTTCCAGCACTCGATGGCACAGCTCTAAAATTGTCCTTCTCAAAGATCACATCATCAAGCGGCGGTGTACGTCTGAAAATATCTCGCAAAAGTGAGAAAATGATGAAAACCCTGATAGTCATCAACAAATCTTATCTTTCCGCGTGATTTGGATGGTTCCCGCGTCACAACCTCATCATTCACTTGTGCTGCGTGCATAATCCCAACAGAGGAGGCCATCGTTCGTGGTGCGTCTGATACATTTGCCCTGAGAAAATAATGTCCAGCATTGGATGCATGCATACACTGCCAAATGATAAATCTATAGAACGGAAAAGCGCGCTGATGAATGAGGGTACCTACCGAAAGGGAGTGTAAAAACGGAAGCTTTTTCAGGAACAGACGCAAAGAATTGTTTTAAATCCTTGCCGACATTGCCGGAGCTCAAAGCACTGAAAGGTCGAACACATCGCCACGATTTTCATTTTCTTTCCCACGGCTGCAAAGCAAAGTTTCTTTTCGTATCCGAGTATATTCCGGTACAAGACTGTTGCCCAACCCTTAAGCATCGTCTTCTGAAAGGTTCTGGCTTCTCACGTCTCACTGGAGCCAACTGATAAATAAGAATTGAGCTCGTGGCCTGCAGCACTATTTCAGGTGCCGCCCGTAGACACATTGCAATAACGATTTACGACGACAGTTTTTGCTCATGTTTAGACTTTGCTTCGAACAAATGAACGTGTTGTGTGTGTTGTGGAACAATTTAATCTTACTCCTACACCCCTGATGCATCATTTTTCAATTGAGCTTTCCTCTCGTGTGTCTTACCATACTCTCAGTAACAAAGTTGAACGTCTTTAGATGAGATGAGCTGTCGTCGAGAAGCTGAATCCTCAATGATTACTCGTCATGCTTTTCGGCTAATGAATAGTTCTCAAAATAGTTTTTGATTGTTGCATCTAGTCTGTGCAATTAATTTTAGGCTTATAAATGATGTGCTTCCCAAATGGTATACCATATACTACTATGTAAATGATTTCACTCAGAATAATATAAAAAAAACTCGTGTGTATAAAACTGAGCTCATTATATCAGAAACGTAATGAAAACAATCACAATTCGACAGGAAGTATGAAGAAAAGAAGGTAAGAAAAATGCCAGTCATTGTTGAACAAAATTTTCGGATTTTCTACGGATAAACTACACCCAAGGCATCGTCGGCTTGAAGCTGCTAAGCATTTCACCGACAGTAAGGCGACGTGGCACACAGCTTTGCTCGGATAAACGTTACCGTTTTCATCAGGGATGTAACGAGCTATCCCGCCCCTGCCCTGTCCTCTAGAACGTTCATCCTCAACGTTAGTCTACGTGCATAATTTGATCGTCTATAAAAATAATTTTATTTCATAAATTATTTGAGAACATTTTGATATCGTTGTGATTAATATAACAATTTCAACAACATATTTGAAATCCACAATTATCAGATATGACAGCCGTTCTCGTACTCAGTTAGGTCGTGTTCGCTTCGAGCCCATGGTGCGTAGTACTAAAGAATTGGCCCCCTCATATCGTCATCACTTAGAGCTGTCCACACGATAGATGACAGCCGGCGGATTTTGCTTTTCACTAACCCCTTCCCCATCTCTCCGGCTAATTCCCCTTTTAACTGTAAGTCACTAACTACACTAGCTCTTTGCACACAGGCTTCGTTGAAGGCTTGTTAGGTGCGAATAACAATTGGGCAAGGAACGCTATAGTATTCTACTCCTTCCTTCACTGGGTGTCCTGTCGCCCGACTAAATGCAATTGCCCCTTTTTACCATTCCGAGATGTCATGTTTTCGTCCCATCGTTGTGGACCAACTAAGAAATAAGTCTATACCTTGCCAACTTCGAATAAAGACTGATGCCTGTTCCGTACTTCCATATAACCTAAACTTCGGTCACAGTTTTAGGCACCGAATGATGAACGTAGTAAATAATTGGAGCTCGAAAAACTATAGGTGACTAACTTTTGTCCGGGGAGTTTATTAGGATTGCCCTCACTTCTTTGTCTATAAAATAGCCGCTCGGGCCTCCTCCTTGCATATAGAAAGTGTGGAAAAGGTTATAACGCTGCCTATCTTTAAATGATTAGATAAGTAACTGATGAATTATATATTCACGTCACCCCATCTGGGAGCTTATGCTGTAAAATACTTACATGGGATTTATATTTCTTATGTTGATATTTGAGCAAATTATGTACAAAAAATCAAAATCTGAGCTGGGTGGATACAGGTTTTTCTGACTATGATGGCAGAATGAAAGAACATAGTTTGCTTAAGCAAATTACGTCGTGCGAAATCGAATGCCCTGGAAAATAAAATTATCAACTTCATTATTCAAAACGAAGTTAAGAAAACATTCATAAATATAATGAAGGAATAAATTGGCCAAACAAGAACAAAATGCACACAGCATTTTTATATTCCGGGACACATCGACGGAAAACTGTCACCGGCTCCATTTTGCAGTTTGACTTCATGCAAAAGTTCAGGGACAAAAACTGAAAGCCTTTTAGCCTTGGAGCAACATTGGCCTGTACCAGAGTAGCAGCACGCAAACATTGGATTCGTGCACGTGCATGTGCATGGCTGTGAATTGCTGAGCTTCGGGCGGAAACGAAACGAAAAAATCAATTTAATAGAATGAAAAAGGAGTCCTGGTTCCCATGGAACGCGCTCAAATGCCGATCGAATCACCTTCGCGAATAAATTCATTAATGTCCTTTGCAATATCCGCTTCAGTAAAAAATTAATAGGCTCGATAAATTTTATCTTTACCTTTGCGTTAACGTATACGTAAAATTTCTGCCATGAAAATTGTCAAGCCCTAAAATTACAATGTTTACTAATCACTTTTTATTATACTATACAAACCTTGGCAATCACAGCGATGAATTGGAAGTCATAAAATTAGGATCGAAATTAGAGAAACATGATTAAAAAAGTAGGAGCAAAGAGTTAAAAAACAGGAAAAATTTAAGCGAAAATTCACTATTTAATTTCCATTCTCTCATAAGATCTCTAAATAATTTGGGACGTTGATATTCAACTTATGGCGAATCCATTTTAGGAGGCAATTATTTTTCGTTGAAGGCATCGCAAATGAAACCCTTTATTAAAAGTTTTGAATGGATGTTTTTCTTTTCGCAGATTAAATCAATAATTAATATGTAAAAACGAGTTAATTTAGTTTGCGTTTGTTTTGCGCATAGAGTGAGCGTATTCGAACTAAATGAAATACGCGAACGGGAACAAGTTTTGGTTTGCGCTTCGCTCTCCAGTTTACCAGTTGGTCTGAACATCAATCAGACAAAATTCACTGCTATTGCTGTCAAGTACCTTGGCGGCGTACGCCTTATTGACAAATAGGGAAAAACATTTAAATGAATCCAATTTTTCTTCGAAACTTGAAAATAATATCGAACTTTTTCAATTAATATTCGCTATGGTCATTGGCCTACGACCTCGGAGACTGCTCCCGTGCTTATATAAGCCGGGAAATTGCGTTCACGTTATTGGATTACTTACGTACGGATTACTCAATTCTCATAAGTCGCTTCCACTGAATTTCAGCTCCACTGCTAGGGATGAAAACTTTTTGCAAAGCCAAGTAATTGCAGTATTTTTACCCCTGAACGGAGCTCAATGTAATTATTTAAGTCGGTTGTGACTGTAGAACTGAATTTGAAAAGAATGACTGCGAAACGGATGGGCTGAAAAACTTTTCTAACTCCAGAATGCTTATATTTTTGCACTGCTAAAATTAGTTCGAACCACAGACACGAAAGTTCCGAGTTCGAGGATTGCGGATCATAAAATAATGTTATTGCTGGAAACCTATTCAAAAGAATGTTCAGGTTTCGGAAATAAGAATTAATTTATATTAAATGTGAGAATTTATTAGGAAATTCGTCATGAATTTGCTTGCTGAGAGTCCTCATTCCCATTTATTGACAAAAATCAATTGGAATAGAGACATGCAGCACCTCAAATTTCTGTTTACCTTTCTCTTGCTAAAATATATAACTTAACAGCCAGTTACACAATATCTCTATAGAGTCTATGCGATAGGAAACTGCATTTAAGACGATATCTTTCACTAAATTAATGGGTAAATGATTCCCATACTTCACGATTAAGCTAGTTGCATTTATTATTACATAAACCACTCATGCAATACAGAGCCTCTCTTTATTTCCACCGTGTTTTGCCTGAAAATTAGCAAAAATAATATTCACAACAATATCAGGTATATAAAGTGCAATGCTAGTGCACGTACATACATATAAATGCTACACAGGAGAGCATGTCAGAGCAGCGAGACTTCAGGCTGTGGCCTTGAAATCGGCACCATCACTCAAGTCCAGTCTTTTGATCCATCTTCTTTGTAAGGCTCGTTCTCCCTCAGCCGGGCTTTGCAGCTCTACCAAATCTTGTCAAACAATCCGAGAGCCTCGGACGAGGATAACAGAGATAGTAATAAAATTACCAGGCGTGTTATTTTTCCCTCTGAACAAAAAGGCGGATTTTTCAGAGACCGGAGGATATGAAAGACATCCCAAGCTTTTCAGAGTCCTTTGTTTGGAAGTTCTTTCAGTAAAATCTATTTGCACTTGTACGTCTTGTCCCATGCAAACTCGTGTTCCAGCCCTATTGTCCTGAAAAAACACAAAAAAATTGGATGAGAGTCGCTTGTGTGTCCTTTGTGAGTAACGAATTTGTTTTAGCGATCTTGTGTATGTTCAAACCCAAAAACATATGTATATCAAATAAATTTAACTTGTCGGATAATTTGTGTTGTTACCTTAGACTTTACACTATGGAGACTTGCACTTTACTTTATACTTAGACCCCCATCAACTATGGAAGATTTTTCATAGTTATTACGTGAATATTTTCAGGTTCAGTGTACCGGTGTTAAAAAAATTACGATAGTTGTACATTTTACCATCACGAATATTTCATGAAATTATTGAATATTGTTTAAAAGTAAAAGGCGAAAAGCAAGTTTAATTTTATACAAAAAATGTATGTGAAACGGATTTATTTTTACTTATCATACAACCATCCGGAAAGTAAGGAGAGAAGATGTTTAAGACTTTCGAAACAACCAACAAGGTTTTGGATAACTACGAAATAAATTTCCTACTTTTCCACTGCAGCATTTGGACCAGACACGGAAAAAATTCAATGTCAATGTGAGATTAACACCTCGCTCTACTTTTCCTATGGCACCACCATGTCTGGCACCACCATGTCTGGCACCACCAAGTCTGACACCACCATGTCTGGCACCACCAAGTTTGGCACCACCAAGTTTGGCACCACCATGTTGTAATTTGTAGTTGACGGACCGTCACACGACGACGCTTAGCTCTGTTCATTCCCGACTCACCATTTCTTTGAGCCTCGATTTCCTAATAAATACCAAAAACAAATATATCACTATCGTGACAATCATGTAATACATCGCCCTCAAAAATTTACTTATTAAAAAACGTTCAGAAATTAATGAAGTTAATCATCCAAAGTTTAAAGTAAGAGTTAACACTTAATATACAGAGGTAACATGAAAAACCATAGATTGAAGATTATATAGTTGAACTTATGAACGACCAATTTAGATCAATCAAATGTAAGATTATTTCAAAATCATTTCTACTCCAAAAATTGAAGAGAAATTAAAGTATGCTTACTAGTATCCCTTCATATCATCATCAAATTTGGATCACCCTCTAGCAAATATAATTTGTTTGAATTCATTGCTTTGTAACCAAGAAAATAATACGTGAAAAATTAAAGTAACATGTATTACTCTACGCTAGCATACATATTGTAAAAGTTATTTAATATTGTCTTTTCTCTATGCGAAGAATGGGCAATTGACTAAACTCGCCCCTCCTCAGATTGTCCTTGTTATTTAAATTAGCTACACGTGGAAAACGATTCGTGGATCAGTACCTGACTTCAAAAATGAGACCATAAGGCTGCGCACAAAGCTGCGCATCCCTTGTCTCTCTATTTTTAAACGGCAGAGGGAAACGGCCTCATTCACATATTTCTTCACATATTAATCGTTTTGAGTTGTTTAGTACACATAAGTTGAATCAAAATCGCGCATAACCAGTTCCAGTTCAAAGACCTGATCGCATTTTCCAGAAAACGTGCATGGTTTTTCATCCGAATCGTTAATCAAACGACCGCATCTCCAACTCTTGAATGAAACCAACGATTTGCAGGTGAAAACGTCAACACGAATCGATGAGATTTCCTCCGGAGCTCTACGTTTGCTCAAAAATGTGAGTTTGATCCTGTTAATGATCGTCAACGTTGCGAACGAAATTCTTACGCTCGTTCTGTTAACATCTTAGGTGCCGCACAGGGGATTTGGTAGAGTCAAATGTCGTCAAAGAGACGCGAGGGTGATCGGTTCATGCACTCTGTGTGAATGATCCATTAACACCGCATCGATCAAAGCGGAAACCGGAAACCACACCTTTTGTGTCTACGCAAACCGCTGAAAGTTAAGCCTTGCCACTCGATAATAATATTTTTCGCTCCAAACGTTTGTTTTATTTCGAGGCAATCGCTCAATAAATGAGAAATTGGAACAAATATTTTGTGCATAAGAGTAGCATTGTTTCTAGAAGCCTGCGAGAATAACTATTTTTACTAATAAATGAACAAAGCCTTCGCAAATACATAAGTACTTCATGACCTAAATTGGCCACATTTTTCTAACTCGGTCATAATTTATTTTTCTAATTCTTCCTTTCAGGTCGTATTGTGAGTCTTTATCGCGCACGGGACGTGAAAACCCCTGGTGGAGTACAGAGGTGGCCGCAGGAGCCCTGCAGGGGACGAAGGGGCCATCATTACACAGCCGCCCTAAAGTCCTCTGCCAGTGCCGCCCCAACGGTTATGTGGGCTTGCAGATATCGATGACGGCTGCAACGCAGCCTGTGCGTGGTAACATTGATATCTCTAATTTATTAGTAACTCAAAGGCGCATAAATGAATGCCTTCTGTTTATCCTGATGCGGCAGGGACATCTACGTGGCGTCTCATTTGAATGAGAGGTATTTAAATTACAGAGGTATTTAAATTCCTATATGCGTCTTCGGAATAGAGTGAGCTGGTGTTCCTGTGTGTGTGTGTCTGGCTGGAATTGTGTCGCTCAACCTAAAAAACTATTTACTTCCCACCCGGAAGTAGACGAGTACAGTTTTCGCATGCAACTGATGCCACTGGAAACGAATAATAAAACAATTTACGAGTATATTCATAGGTACATGTGATGTTGTTCCAATTTTTACGCGCTACATTTGAGGTGCAGTCGGCTTTGTCAAGCCAAATTTGAGTTAGCCTTTCGATAAGTTGCAATCAGAATATTGAGCGCGACGTCAAATTGAACGTTAATTTTTGAAATTCTCGTGTTTTTTATTCTGACTTCTTCCCGGTGAACCTTTGTCCCCACGAAGGCATTACGCGGCGATTGCTCCTGCCGCGTGTAATTGAGTCGGATGGCAATCATTGAGGAGTGTCAGCGTAACACACCAAGCGCATGACGTCACTCTAACTACTTGAGAGAGCTAAAAGGGGCTCAAATTTTCTAATCCTTGCGAGAAGTATTTTACACTCCTGTTGCACGATTCATTGAATTTCTCTGAAACCTGAATAGCTTGAGGCTTTACTACTTTTTAATTTTCGTTATGACTCTTTAATGTACACCAGCCGTCCCTCCATACCTTTAACTTTGAACTTTGATGTTGACCCTGCCTTCAGAAGCGAGTAAGGACAGTACGGAACTGGATTGTGTTTAGGGGTTTTTGCCTGTATGCTAACATGGCATAAATCAAAATGAAATTGACTTATCAAGTTCCAAAATTAAGCAAAAAATCAGGTTTCTCATTTGAAATAATTCGTTGTGTTTACCGAATTCAGGCAGCACAGTTAGGTTAAATTTTACAAATCAGAAAGAATTGTAAAATTGGTACCCACTTTGTTTACCACTGTGCAATTAAGGCTCGATGAATAATTTCACGGGTCAATCCTAGAGAGTCGTTCTTCAGATTCATTCCAGCGTTCACGAGTTCAAGTGAGTAACTTTGTACTTGGTGTGCATCAGCGTACGCGTGGCTCACTAACCAGTAAGGATGTTACGCACTGAACAAAAGCGAGGAAAAAAACTCCGAACCCAAGAAACAATTGATTAATGTTCCATAATCAGATCCTTAGGTCCTTAGAAGTTTTGTACGGTTTCCTAATTTCAATTTTGCATGACGATTTGCAGCTCACAAACTTCGAAAACATTTGCGAAAAATTCTACCAACTTTTTTATCTGCCGTGGTCAATTCATCATCAGTTACTAATCAGACATATTGGATCGTCATAGTTTGTAGCTAGTCTTCAGTTTCTCGTAAATAAAAGTTAATTAACTTAGAAGGTTGCCAACTCTGACGATTGTGGATGTTGGTGCTGAAGTCAAGAGTTGTTTACTGGCAGGAAAATTTCAGCGTTCTTTGTTGAAATTCGGGGAGGCAAAACAGCGCAAACGTGCCACCTCGGCGCACACAGAAACGCAGCGCAGTCTCCAACTTGGCCCTCCAGCAGCTGTGACAAATTCAGCCATGACGTTCGTCCACAACGCCTCAGAAGAATGGTGGTTAATGTTTATACTCGTAGCCGTCGTTCTTGCTGTCATAATCAAATCCTGGTACTGCGCTGCGCGGTGTTTTACGAGAAGATGAGAGTTTTCTTCGTATGGAGAGATTGCAATAGCGGAGAACAACGAAGTAAGATAAAGAAGACAAGTTAAAAAGTATATTATCACGCATCTCAGGCGCTTTCTTATCTTTGACACATTTAATCTCATCCCCCGAACCATCGTTTTTGTCAAAACTCAGAATTCCACGTCATTTTGTACAACATGCAGGTCATTTGCATTCAAGATTTTGTTCGCGAAAATGTTGTTAACGTGCGTGCACAGGACACTCATTTCGCAGGAACCTATTCGCCCCGCTCATTTTTGGGAACAAAGCCTCCTCTCCTGCTCCTGCTCCTCCTGCTTCTCCTCCTCCTCCTACTCCTCCTCCTCCTCCTGCTCCTTCTCCTGCTCCTCCTCCTCCTCCTCTTCCTCCTCCTCCTCTTCCTCCTCCTCCTCCTGGTCCAGTGTTCGTTAGCATGTTTCCGCTTAGCAAAATTCAGGCGTGCAGCGCTGCTAACGGCGCCTCGTAAAGGCAGTTTTGTCAGAAGTGCCTTAAAAATCTGGGCTGAGAGCGTCCTCAAGAAGAAGACAGAGCAAATTTTGTCTACCAGCAGTTTGCTAATTTGGTGCTCGAGCTCGAGAGGATAAAAATCAATATGAGAAAAATATTTTTGGAAACGTGAGAGCGGCCGGAAGAATGCTCGGGAATAAAGATTACGGGAAAAGTGATGATATGGGAGCAAGACATGCGTCAAGGAAGGCTGAAATGTGACTTTCTATTAATTTTTGCCTTTGAAACGTAATGTATGATGTAAACGCAAATTTAGTCAACTAGACCAGCGTAAGCCGGAACAATCCCTAACTGCTTTTAAAGCTTTTCTAAATGCATATCTATGAAAGAAATCTATGAACAAGAACGACCAAAAGTAAAATAAAGATGAATTAGCCCACCAGAAGTATTAATTCCGTTAGATGTGCGAACTTTTATGCACGGCTTGCTGACGGACAAAATTTTCTTTAAGCCTGGAAACATTCTGAGTTTGAATATTTTCCAGCGTTGTTTTACTGATATCACGAATATTGGGAGGCTCTAATACCACACGAAAACGTTTAGCATTCCGTTATTTACATCAGATATTTTCTTCATAAGAATACATTTTCAACAGAACGTTCTCAAAGCAATGCTTATTGCACAAAGTTGTTCCATAGCTCATACGGTGCGAATGTCATTTTGTGTTTGCCTGGAATCCGATGAGAAGTTCAGTGTCGGAACCTGAAGAAAATCTTATTTCAAAGCGTAAACAGGAGAGGCGTCTGGAACAATTACGCATGAACTATAATTATATTTGTTTCACCTTTGGAAACTTACTACTACTGAACTATTCTGTGTAATTAATAGGTCAGACACAATTACAACAGTAGTTAGTTCATTTATGAACCGTTTCCTGATTGGCGTGTGAAGTGCGCGACAAAAAAATATTTCATAAATTGCCCCTACTAAATAAGGTGACGATGAACCTTGAAGTAGCGCATGAGAGGAGCTACAAATAAATGGGACGACATTACCGGGATCTTGTGTGGTGTGATAGATGGACGCATCCCAGGTGAAAAATGGTTAAACATTTTCCCACTTCAGTAACTTTTTTATTTTAACTTCAGAAGGTGCGTTAGGGCTGCCACGCCTTCAGTGCTGCAGGGACATCTCAGTATATATCAACCTAGTCATAGCTAGGTGCGTTAAACCTACTAAATGATAAACAAATTAGAAAACTATTTGTATGTATGCTCAAGACTCAAAGGGCTAAAGCTTCTATCGAGATATTTAATTTTTGCGCAGTGGGGAATTATGTGATAAAAGTAGTCGAGTTAGTATCAAATTTTTGTATGTTTCAAAATTTTAATGCTGGTGCGTTTATTCACAAGAAATAGAAAGGTAATTGGCGAAAGGTTAGTGAAAATGGTACATAATTGCACGCATGTGACCGCTCTTTAATTCTTTTTGACAAGTTTCACCGGTAGTTCGTTTTAGCTCACGTTTGAATGCAAGATAAAATATTTCTGGAGTTACCATAAATTAATTTTGTCCTACGTGTCATATTATAATACCCCACAAGTGATGGAAAACAGACAAATGAAAGATAAATGTATTTGTCCTATTATTTTATGACCGATTTCAAATAAACGACTGTCAATTTCATGATCGATGAAATCTCCAGTTGTTTGAAGCACAAAATAAGTTTCGCAACCAACGTAGCAATGTACAACATGTCTGCTATACATAGACCAAATGTCTACTCTGTGGTGAAAAAATTTGTTATTACGCCACGCACCCAGGACTATTTACGTCAAAGTCTTACGCGTATAAGTGCCTATTGTTAAGTATGTGAGATGTAATTACCCAGACTTCTTACTCGCCTACTACCTAGTCAGCTGATGGCGCAAAATAAATTTCACAAAGTCTTTAGGTGCAGTAGCGCTGATTTAATTACACTTTCTTGTCAGACATTTTGCCAGTGAATATATGTATGCAATTGCCAATTGTGTTTCATTGACAAATGTGAGATTACGAATTGCTATCTAAATCTAAATCTAAGAATTTCGTAACGCATTTGAACAGATTCCTCATAAGCACTCGCAATGCAAAACATTAAGCAAGAAGTTACACTAAACAAAATTTTTGTGCGGGCCAGAAATTCGGACGTGAAGTTTATCCACCTTTTTCACACATGATTGTGTAATAGTTAGGAAGTCAGTAATACGAGTGTATGCTTACAGTTAGAAAAATAAAATGAGCTGTATTCCAGAAGTACGTTTTTCCAGCGCAGATGAGTTGAGCCTGCATTAACCTTGAGTCCCTTTGGAAGCTCGGAAATAATCGCTGACCTATAAGCCTAAAAGGCTTATAATTTACAATAATTTTTCAAGGAAGTTTGGAGAACATGCACCTGATAAGATCACCTCAGCTAGTGGCTGTCCATAAGCAATTCTCTCAGGAACTGCAGGTAACTACAGGTGCGATGTACGGTCGGGCACCCAATACCCTTCAAAGGGTCCATGGTCGATCGAGTGTGGCCATAACAGGCAACGAATGTGCTTGATTTTAGCGGTCGCTGCTTTGAAAAATTTATGTGTACGCTACACGTCAGCATCGGATTCTCATTCCAAAATTATTTAAGATGCTGCACTCGCTGAATGCAGTTACTTGTGTTATTTCAAAATGGAAAAAAAACACCACGTGTGAATACGTGTAAATCATTGACGACAAACTAGATTATGATCAGCCGCTACTTTAATATTCATCCTTGGATGGTTATTCCGACCAGCCTACTTTACCTGCCGAGATGTACGATTACAAACTTGAGTTTGTATGCAAGTAATCAGATGTTAGTCCGTGTATTGAGTTATTTAAAAATTTCCAAGCTATAAGGTAACGTATCAATTACAAACATGAAAAATTTCCCGTCATTTTATATTGCAATACCAAGAGCTATTTGTCCAATCTATAAAAATACTATACATTTAGAGAACCTTATTCTTTATTTCAGGTTACCTCCTTCTCGTAACTGCTTGAATTTGTAACGGCCTATAAAGTCCATTCATCACGTTACATTTCATTTTCAATTTCATGTCTCTTACTTGAGCTTACTTAGGCTTGCTACTCAACTCATCCCAGTCACACTCTTGCATCGATATCATAATTCCTACGAATGGCTCACAGAAAAAGTACGCAGTCCAAACTACAGTGCTACGTACTTGCATACCTAGAGTGAGACCTGCCAGCCAAATTGACGGATAATCACTTTTAGGACTGCGATCTATTCACCCAAGGTGCCTAATGCTCAGGATTATCAGCAGAGGCGCTAAGCGCTGAGGACAAGACATGGCGGTGGCAGGACTGAAGGGAACTGACCTGGTGGAGAGCTCGCCGAGGGCCACTCTCAGGGTCACGGAGGAGAGTCACGCGAAGCTGTCGTTAGCTCATCGCTTCTGTCTGTGAGCGAATTCACCTGCCTGTTGCTGGTTAGAAACTAGACAAATTAGGTATTTAGGTTAGCCCTACATTGAAAATGAGAAGATGAAAGGCAGCTTGTAATTATTGAGGAACGTTTCTGTGACTTATTCACATTATAATGCATTGATTCGAATGGGACCATTACTAAGTCATCGCAACTCACTCTTAGGAAGTCCAGAGCATTTACTGATAATTTAGACTTTAGAGACTGAGGGGAAAAGTATATTACTTACATACAATGAACTTTCCCGCGACACAAATTCATCAATCTCTAGTTTACGACTGTGTACGCCTTGCGCTGGTAAGAAAAAACTATTTTATTGATCCAATAATTTGCTGTGAGTAAGAATTTAAAAAAAAGTAGAAAAGAATGAAGAATATGTAAGAAATTTTTCCATTTACTAGCAGTACAGCTGCCTGATTTGGAGCGATAGAACAACGAGCTGTGCGTGTTTTAAAGACTAACGTGGTAAGTTAACTGTGATATACCTGTAACTCTGCCTATAATAAAAAGCATCCTGTAATTCTGCCTGCTATAAGACGCATTCTGTAACTCTACCTGCTATAAGAAGCATCTTGTAACTCTTCCTATAATCAGAAAGCAATTTTGATTGTAACCTAACGTGACAAACTTTACTAATGGTCAAGAAAAATGAGACGTGTAGTATAACGCTCAAAAATTCCGTCATGCTACGGGTGTAAATACAACCTTATCCCGGGAAGAGCGCTCGATCGGTTCCAGCCAACAAGCGCTCGACAGCTTGCTCTGAACTTTCTTATTTCTTTTTACAGCGTACTCTATTTGCTTCTCATGAATGAAATATTTTCAAAGTATTTGAGGAATGCTTTAGATGATACGGGGTACGACTGTATAGAGCGCGTGTTTGCTGGAGCCGATCTACAGCCTTCTATGAGGGGACACGTTCACGTTCCTCCAATGAAAGCTCGCAGATGAAAGAAGTAAAAAGGTGAGAAAGTTGTTTTACGTCTAACTTTTGCCCTTAATTTGTGTAACAATTCTCGCGTATGTGTACATTAAAGGAAGAACTCTATACGACCGTAATTTTGTCCCCGAGGGGCTTCGAGATAATTTAATCATCTCTGCTCGTATAATAAACCTTGGATTATAATTAAGGCTTGAAATTGTGCTAAAACGTGCAGCTATAATACACAATAAATATGATAGCAATGGATTTCGTTTCAAATGAGCTGAAGACTTCGAATAATCTTGTACAAAACTCGACTAAAGATGAATTTCAAGATACTCTTCCGATGGTTCAGTAATAGTGAGGCGCACAAAAAAAATTCTATTTACTTTTTATACTTTATCTTCAAAACTTTAAGGGTCCTAAAGTCAGATATTCAATCATGCTTTTATTCCTGATTGATTTCTACCTCACTGATTTCATTTTCGCAGCCTTAAAATAGCTCTAATTATTCTTAGCACTCAGTAATTATCGTCCTTGACAAAATAGTTTTCGAGAAGTTCTTTAATTTTAAGAAATTTGTCCATTGCAGTGCAGCAAAACGGTTCCACCGTTTGGGCTGCCTGCGCTCGAACGCATTCACTTCTAAGGCGCTAGGAGAAGCAAACTGACATGTTGGCCTGCAGGTGCATTTTGGTCCCTTAAAACTTCAGGATGCTAACTCAGCAGGAATTAAAACTCAAAATAAAACCCTTCAAAAACTGTTAAGCCTGAGACTCGTTCCTAATTTAATTTCCTGTGCTATCGAATAACAATCTAGAGTCGTTGCGTCAGGCGATGCAGCGGTTCGTTCTGAATAAGATCGCCTTATTAACTGCACCACCAGGGAAATCAAATAAATTTCGACATTGTAATGATTACCTTGGATAATTGTAGTATGTATATATCCACGAGCAAAATTCTACCTTGATGCTTTCTCTTTTGAACTACAGAGACGCAAACTAGAATGTCATCAAATCTCATTGCACTTGTTTTAAAATTGACTCCCTGTCAGCCCTACTCAACACTAATTACACTAATGCAATTTTATTACTTGTGAGCTGATGCACGCTAGCTGCAGTCGATGAAATGAATGCATCGATAAGTGCAAGAATGAATTAGCTGCGCGTCGCGAAGCTTGATGAACTCTTTCCACCCACACAGGGACTGAATGGAGGAATTAAATCGGCGAACGTGAAATGAAATTTTCATTTCTTTTCTATTAATTACTATTTAGAAGTTTTCTAGTTTGTGTTATAAAGTCATTTGCCATTTCAAGTTTGTGGAAACCAAAAACATTCTAATTCGTCTCTCTGAACGAGGCTGATACATTGGATCTTTTCAGCCAGGTGCTCGTTTAAAACTATGCTAATGAGGCCACTTAATTCTCATAGGGGCCGAGAAAAAACGTCCCCAATTTTTCAAGTTTGGGAGTTAAATTCAAATAATGAAGACGATATGCGAATGAGGCAGAAACTTTGATTTGAACAAAAGTGAACTCGCTTTTTGATTTTAGGTCGAATGTAAAATTTCCTGCAGAGCAAAATTAAAACTTTATTCCTGGACATAATCTGCTTTAAAAAAATACGTTATGTGCAGTGCCTTACTGTAGGAGTCATAATTTATGACAGGTATTTTCATTATAACGTAAGTTCTGAGGAATCATTTCCAATGAACTGTTTACTTCTTTAGTCGCCTAGTTTTCACGGGTAGTGATGTCAACTGCAAATAACTTCATTATGCACGAATCATGCTATGAAATCAGATTCCTCTGTCAGTCAATGGCGTCTCCAGTAAGTTACGTTTGAGAAAAACGATTTTCTTTATAATGACGGATGTATCAATTGCGTAAATTAAACATCAGGAGCAAATTTAAGAAGCGAATTTACTTGGCATATCTGTGCTAGTCATCGTAAATGTTGTGCAGGCCTTACGTTACTCGAGCAGTACAGTTATATGTTACACTTGTAATACAGGTATATGTTACTCGGGCAATACAGGTATATGTTACACGGGAAATACAGGTATATGTTAAACGGGCAATACAGGTAAATGTTACACGGGCAATACAGGTATATATTACACGGGCAATATAGCTATATGTTACACGGGCAATACAGGTATATGTTACACGAGCAATACAGGTATATCTTACACAGGTAATACAGGTATATGTTACACAAGCAATACAGGTATATGTTACACGGNACGGGCAATACAGGTATATGTTACACGGGCAATACAGGTACTATACAAAACTTTAGGATCCTGCTTTACAATTATGGGCCTATTTTTAAAGTAAAATATTTTGATGCGGTCTGGTATTACTTACAATACCGGTGTAGCGTTTGACACCGTAAGATGTGTGTACTGATTTATTTTGCGTATGACACTGTTAAGGAGTAGCTCCCCAGATTATACATGCAATTTCTTACGGTATTTTCAAGCAGTTTTCCTTGCTAGAAACATCGCATGTAAGGAACGAAAGGTTGAAGACTTGTGACGAAATTCTACCATACTCGCATGACCGCAAGACGTCTCTAGTCAGCAATCTGTCGCACTTTGAGACGTCTAAATTGAGTAGAAAATGTATGTTTAGGTACTTAAATCTCGTTCATATCATTACAATGCAAACACACAATCCTCTTCGATTTTTTAAGAAAATAGAAAATTATTCTGACTCAGTCTTCTTGAAATCGACAAAAGAGGGTAAGAGAAAGTGTCGTCAACCTACAGATGCAGTCCCCAGATAAATCCTCCGGCGACCTCTCAGGGCCGTGTCTCGCTTCAGCCTTCTTTCATCCTCCAACGGCTTCAGTTTGGCACGAAACTCTTGAGCTTCATCAGAAGAAAACTTATAGTATTGCTTTTTACTCTGAGTCCTGCACCGAAATTTGAAAAGCTGACATTCTCTTTGATCCTAGACACTCGAGTGCTCTTAATTCAAATGGACTTTCACAGAAAAAGGAAGTTTTAGAATGAAGTTTTCCTTCGCGAACTGAAATTAAAGAAATGAATAGATATCCAGCCTGTGTCTCCTCGGGACATGATTATCCGGGATTTAATTCTAAAACGGGGCTCAAACTGTGAGCTCAACAAGGTTTGACGGCTTCATTTCTTCTCCTAGAATCAAGACTGCGTAGAGTTTTGAAGGGAGAGTACAGTAAAGTCTCGTGTGGTCCAAAACAAGATTAAAGATACAGCACAGCCGCCATGTAATCAGCGTCTGAAATCTTATCTAATTTAAGAAAACACTACGCTTGTCATTGGTTTGTATAAAATCCAGATTAAATTCATTATTATCCTTACAACCATACAGGTAATGTGTATTGTTTATAAATTTCTAAATATTACTTTTGCGTGCGCTGTTACTTAGATTTTGAAACTTCATTGAGAGGGCATTGTCGATTGAAAATATCTCTCCAGCCCTAAGCACTAAGCAAATTTAACGGAATGTGTGAGCCGTGAAATCTAGGACAACTTTGATAATTGGCAAAAATTTCAAAAATTTTATTTTGATTTGAACTCAATCAGTTGGCTGCTGATAATATCAAACACTGTTTCAAGGAGTGACTGGAAAGAATGTCAGGACGATAGATGCGTGTTGTATATGCATATATATATACAGTAAATATAAAACCCATTCTTAGTTTCAGTTCGAATTTTGCAGTGATTTGAAATCTAACTTTAGAAGACTTATATTGATGTATGCTTTCAAGTCTTTCTCAAAGGCTCTGCCCCAGCATTTTACAACTTTTAAGAAAAAGATCGAGGAAATTGATCTGAACGTGTATAAATAGATATATGTATATATATGGCGTTGATAAAAAATTTGCTCTGAATTAGCAGTCGACCCCCCTCTGCTTGAATGTTTCAACTGTACCTATTCGTATCAAAATTAAGGAAATGAACCTTAAAATACTTCAACTTCATCAAATAACTTGTATTATTCTGTCATTTAAATGCATACCAAAAATGATAGCCTCGTACTCACACTAAACTTTTTAATATCTTCAAAAGATATTCAACAGCTAAAATGTTGACATCGATAGAGCTAGGCACTGTAAGACACAAGACCTTGTTGTAGTCTGTCATTCCTTATATTATGATATCAGTGCAATTTACTTATAAAAGAGTAGATTGGAACTTAATTGGTAACCTGCTAAATATAAAATCGTGTTTGCAAAGGTTTCAAATTCCCGATTTATCTCGAAAATAATGAATTGACGTCCATTTTTTAACATCAGTGTACGCATTTAATTTTCTTTCGAAATTATTATCCTACGAAGTCAATCGTTCTCGACGACATTTTTCTATTTCTTTTAGCAAAATGCTTTCCAATGTTTCACAAAATGCGGCTTTAGACACACTAAATAGTCAGTCATTCAGAACACATTATTGGGTAAGTGAAGGATACTTTTTGCATTGTCTTATTGCACTCTAAATATCAAACGCGTTTCTTTGCTCGAGTGTTGGAAAAACACACGTAAAATATGTACATCGATAAATTGACAGCAAAATGTGATGAGCAATAAATCCAATAAAAACTAATCTAACTGCAAGTATGTATCTCACGTGAAGGTTCATCGAGTTAGCTCGTTAGAAACCGTAATTATGTGTCACGAACGTTATGAACAAATAATTTTCTTGCAAGACATGCCTTTTATTCCATTTGTGTTAACTTAGAAACAATTAAATCCTGAATAATTCGAGGAACTGGTACATAGAAAAAAGACCTATATGGGGTCAACCGATACGAATATTTAGCGAAACGACATCAATCGCTCACCGAGAAGTAACATGTAATCCTTGGAATGATTTGTTAGCGGCTCTCCTCAAAATTCGCCGTCGATATTGCAGCTGTAAATCACCCTCGACCATCCGTAAACGTTACAGCGAGGGTCGACCACTAGCTAGCAGTGACATCCTTTAGTGTTTTGTGGCTCAGGCCACCGTCCCCTCCTACGTGACATCGGGGTCGACTCTTCCGTCAAGGGGTCACTGCGGAAAGGCCTCAATCTAAGAACGCAATTTGAACGCCTTCATGAGAACTAGTTCAAGTTGGACGAGTACAGGATGTGGTTATCATTCTCTTCATTCGTACCGCTTACGCTCTTGAGAAAAGAAATGATAGTTGCACAGAACGTAATCGTTTCTTCATGCTGAGGATTTGTGTTCGTTTCCGGAATATTTGAGCGCTTTGTTGTTCATAATTCGTGCACGAGTAACCTCGTAAATTCATCGTGAATCACATGTCTTACTAATGCACTCCCTACTTTTTCATTTATTGTTGTCGCTTCCATTATTTGAGTTAGTGTTATCATGATTAATTTTACGGTTAGCATTCTTTCCATGGCTACAAGAAGCTGACAATATGTGTACAGGCTCGTCCATTGAATAGTCATCTCAAACTATGTACCAAGCGGATAAGAATCAATTCTATACTGTTCTAGTGCACTAAACATCGCACAGGGTATCAAATAAAGAAAATTTTAATTTAAACCTTGATATTACCTTGGACTTGTAGTCAGCCTACTTCGAATATCAAAATCTATTTGATAAATTCGTCGCACGTTTGTTGATTAACACGGCAATAAAGAAGAAAAAGCCAAATTCATTCCCTGTAATTAAATGTATTCAAAATCATGGAAGATACTTAAATTCTACGCATAGGAATTCAATACTGTAAAGCCAAGATAATATCAAGATAATCTTAATTTCTCCGAGTTTCGCCCGAAAAACGACTTAATAAATCACTGGCACAAGCTTATTTTTAGGTCACCGTGTGCATATTCAAGAACGTACGTGTCGCACTGGACGACCTCAAAGGCACTGAGGAAGAAGTCACGAAATTATATTTTTATATTTCTCCAATAATAACGCAGATGCGATCGATTGAGCCGCAGATAGACCTCGGGTGGCCACCAGCAGCTGCTCCATTGCTGTGTGCAAATGGCGCTTTATATTGGTGAATCATTAGATGAATTTAAGCGCAGTATAGTCATGTTTGAACAATATTTGAGTCTGGCCCAACTCCCGAGCAATTTTATTAGGGTGGTTCTTAGTCTTGTGACTTGTTAACGCTATGTTCTTTGGCTGAAAAATGAAATTGGTCCTCAAAAGTTTGATTTCCGCAAGAACTTTTGTAGTTTTCCTTTCTCTGTTAAGCTCTATTTGAATTACATTTTTATTAAATTTTGGTCTTGTTTAGAGCAGGCTAAAACACCATTGTCTCTTGCGGACGGCTAAAAAATCGAGTTTAAAGATGCTTACTGGGCACATAATGATTCCCAGCACCGCTCTCTGATTGACTTCAGGCTGCGCACACTTCTCTCGACCTACAATTGGCTACACGCATAACAGGCAGAGTAATTGTGCTATACTATAACAAAATCAGTAGTAATTCCTACTTACAAGGGGCTGCTGTCTATTGATTAGAAAAATGCCCCTGAAATTTCCTTTTCATTGAGGTCACAGTATCAGTGCCTATATATTTTAAGAAGCAAAATTCAAGACCTTGAACTACTTTCTCTTCAGTATGGCTTAAGGCCTCAAATTATTATTAAAATAATATTGAATATAATTCATTGATGATGATGTAATTACCTATGCACAATAAAATAGCTAAAATAATTGCATAAATATGATCTCTCAACTTGCTTGGTGTGAAATTGTTGGCATAAATGCAAATAATTATAACAGCGCTTTTTTTTCCTGAAAACAGAATTCCAGCATGGGTCTCCAGCCTTGGGATAACTTTACACCCAGCAATTTTTCTGACATTTTCTTAGTGTCTTAGAAAATTTCACTATTTCTGAAAACCCGTGTCTCAGCACATGCGTCTACAAATTATGCCGGACAATTTTACTCCAATTCATATTTTCAAAATTTTCTTTGTTTGCTGAGCGTCAGACACGCGTCTTGTTCGACGGCAGTTCAGGTACACTAGAGCCTATGCTGAAGTAACTTCGAGCACCCGGAAATGGATGGCTCTGATGCCCCGCGTGAGACACGAGGTCGACCCAACGGAGGACGTCTGGACCTCGAACCGTCGAGAGAGGTCTGAGGTGATTGGTGCCTCCACGACGCCCGTCAGATGAAGGAGACGCCGGCAAAACGTACCGGTACTTTTATCCCTAACCTTGTTTGTATTCCTTATTGCATGGTACAACTCCTGTTGGGTTACCACGCTTTGATGAGGGCATTCACGGGAACTGAAGGTTAAGGTAATGAATTAGTTGAATAAATATGAATAATTTAAAAAAAGAATTAGAGTCATCATTTGATTGAAATTCGACAGGGAAGAGTTTAGTTTTAGGCATCAGACACATCTTCTTTCATTATCTGACGATTCATAACGAGAAGATATCAGTGTTCAAACACTGATATCAGTATTTATTTCTATGAATGATAAATGATTCATTGTTCCTGGAACATTTCACTCTAAAAATTGTAATTTATAACAATTACACAAAAACAATTTGATCAAGTATTACTAGCAAGTAGAAACAGAAACCTATAGTAAGTATGATCACAGATTGAATAGAATCGTTGTTGTAGCACGAATCTTCAACTTTCTTAACACATTGACTGCGATACGACCCACCGGTGGGTTGTTTTACCCCTAAGAAAATAATATCATCGCAGCCAACGTGTTAATAATGTGAATATTTAAATTTTCAGCCTGGAATTCAATTGTTCGAGACAAAATAATATTCTGGAATAACTCTCAAACACACCCCAAATAAGGGATATTAGTGTAGATGCTTACCTTGATTCATCAAAATCATGAATTTATTAAAGCCCTAAATCTAAATTTGCGTTAAGATTATTGAGGTTAAGAATTCTCATATCAGTACTTTGTATAACGTGTCCATGCTCCTGAGGAGAATTCAAAATCATTGCGTTCACTTCGCATAGATTCCACAGGATGTAAAAAAACATAACAAGCTGCAACTGATCACAGTTTTTATAAATACATACGTTCATTCAGTCACTTTCGCTGTCCAGGTATGCCCAACTAATGGCGAGTGGTAGAGGAATCATTTGCGTGTCGATATCAAGCGGCATCATTCTACCAATGCTTCGTATCTAAGCTACACGGGCTGTCTATTACTGTTTTGATCCAATTCCGTGGTGTGCTGGGTACGTACGGGTGCGTATGCCATTACCAGTAATTTCAAAAAGGTGTAGTGCTCATTGACCGAGAGCGGGCTTAATTAAGTGCAGATATTTGATCTTGTTAGACGATAGCTGGCTCGAGCCTGCAGAGTGTACGAGCATGAGTGCGAGCGTGCGCGTCCGTCGACAGGTTTCCAAGCGCGTGCGATGTAGGGTGAATTCGTAAAAAATTTTGTATTGTTGAGCTAGCTACCGTGGCTAATTAAACTTCCATGCCTATTAGCTTAAGTAGAAATCAAGAAGTTTCACTTTAAAATGGCAAAATCAAAGGTAATAATCCTACTAATTTAACTAATATTTTGGCGCGACGGCTCCCTTGCTTCTTGACCTCCGACTGCAACGGTCTGTGCCTGAATCGGCACACCACCAGAATTAATCAGAGTCCTCATAGACACCGCAGGTGCAACAGCCCACCCTCTGGAGGGTATCTGCACAGGTACGTACGAAGGAGGGATGAGGATCGGTTGGGCTTGGCAGAGAGGTTGCGACTGGGATAGGCCTAGTCAACCATCGAATGCACCTTTCTCCCGTCTACAATCCTCGCTAAACTAAATTGCAATTTCGTTCACTAACTTGACCATTGTCATTTCTCTCAGAGAGACAAAATTGACTTGGTCTACTTTGTTCAATTTTTCATCCTTTCCTATTATGAGTCAGACTCCGATTATTTGACGGAATTCGATATCAAATATTGTTAGAAGTATTTATTCAGTTTCAATCTGAATCGGTTCAGTCTTTCGTTTAATAGTTTCCGGGATTTAAATGTTGATAATACTTGATGGTCTGTGCAAATGTAAACTGCTGTGGGGAGACATGCCAAGTCAACCATTTCAGGCCCTTGGAAATTTTTGTGTTGTGCCTTATTTCTAGTTGAAAGTCGTGAGACTAAGATGGACTTTTTTCAATCCTTTTATTCTTTTCCTGATCCCTTAATTTCCTATTAGATTTCTGGATTATTTATCAAATGAGACCAGCTGCGTGCTCTTCTTTTTGACTAAAACACCCAGCTCAACCTGAGGCTACATATTTTTAATTGATGCTCTCTCCTCGAAATGTTATACAGCTACGCTGTTGGCATGGATGAGAACTGGCATCCATAGGAATAATGGCTAAGATGGCACACCTGTACAACCGATATGCCTTAATTTTTGACGACTAAGTTTGAAATGAAATAATTTGTCGATTCCATTAAAAATAAAATTTCCATTTAAAGAACGCGCTCAAGTAGGCGACACACACAGAACTTGCAGAAAAATTACGAAGGATGATCATGTGTTTAAAAATTTTTTTACCTCTAACGCAGGTTCATCTCAAAGTCAAAGCCTTCCTTAGTCGACCGAACTTCGCTTCACATTCTTAATACGATGACGTCAAACTGATGAAGCTTAAAAATTAACTAATTCATTATTTTATATGTGAAATAGTGTACGTATTTGACTCATCTTATTCGAAACAATTCATTCTGTGGTGTTGTGAGGGCTTCAGATATAAATTTGAATTTCATTTAATCACGTTAAAAGATGTTTCATAAATTCATAACATAGTAAATCTATAGAGAAACAAATTTTCAGTATCTGCCCCATCGCAATATTTACATCCTGGTTAATCTTCTTGAAAGCTTTTCTATTTTGATGTATCGATTGCGTCGGCAGTGTAAGTTCAGGAATGAATCCTAGGCTAAAAAAAGTTGTAGCAGTCGTTTGATGTCTTGGGAAAGTACACACACTCTGCAATGCAAAACCTCAAACTTTCGAACTAGTTGAGTTTCAGACTCGAAGATTTGTGAGGCCGTGCTATTTTCTTCTTTCTCTATGCAGATTTTTCGCTGAGCTCACGTACCATAGACACAACAAAATGAAGTAATTTTGCTCATCGACATGAGCAAGCTTGTCTGTTAATTTCGATCATTGGTGTGAAGGTGAACGGATGATTGAGCAGTTCTTGAAATCTGCCAATCGAGCAATCATCTTTAACTTAGAGTAAGTGAAATTTAGACATCATGGTATATCAGCCTAAAACTCAATATACAGAAATAAATTTAGCGCAATTCTCCTGTCTAACCCACATCGCTCTAAACTGGCTACGCAAGAATGGGGTACGCAGTAGAAGCCCGCCGTGCGATTTCAAATAAGCAAGTTGACTGCTCCCACGGACGATATCTACGCCATAACTTAGAGCAGGCTTTCAGAAACAGTCTCTCCTCTTCTTCTGCTACGCGCCGTCTCCGACGAGGGCCTGCGAAATTTGGGATCAGATGTGACTCGTTTCTTCAGCCATAATGGAACACATTCCGAGACCTGAGAACTTCCAACAAAACTTCATGGCAAGAGAAGCTGGGAGGTATTGCCATCGGCCACGCAGAGTAGCGCATTCAACTTCTTCTCGAGTGCTTTACATGAACACTGAGCGTCCACACTCGAGGAATCTGTACGGCGCCCTGATGCCCGGGAACGTCCTCAGTGCCTGCTTTCACGCCAAAATACATTCGCTTATTAGTACCGTAAAGATAAATTTACTTTTTCTTGATAAATTTGATCGCTAAAAACAGTGAGAGGAAAACAAAACCTACAAACAGTGAAGCGATGCCAGGATAAAAATGTACAAGTGCAGTTAATTCATTCATAATATTGAACAACAAATCTTCGAAATTTGAAGCGTACGAAACACGGCATTGGTAAAAATGAATTTTTGACTGTAGTTGAATCCTGAATTTGGTAACAGTTCGGCATTTTTAAGACACAGAGTATCATATATGCCTAACATTATGTCTCAATAAAAATTGAAATTAGTGGGAAAAATAAGAATTTGAAGATCAATTTATCGAGTAAGTTAAACAAACCTGCTCTGAACGTACTAAAAAGCCCAGGGAAATATTTCCGAGCATTCTTTAAGTCTTCGGTGCAAAATTCGAATGAAGGAAGCTCTTTGTTAGCCGGAACATTATTTTTCCTCCAAACTGGCGCTAGCGCACTATTCAGTACGACCTCACTATCGTAAGGATATGTTAGCGAAAAATATATCCGCTTAACATCACAGTAATAGTGGCTTGATTATAAGACAAAAAAAATTAATTTCTTCGCTCATAACGTGTGAGGCTGGGAAGAAGAAAACACTGCGCCATTTATTCGAGTTTACGTCAAAGGGGGGCAAGCTTTTTGTGAGAATGAACATTTGGCTATGCCAGTCACATTTTGAATTGGCAAACGGCAACCCACTTTCGCGGGAGAAGCCGTAAAGCATTCGTTGCTGACCAGAATAACGATGAGCTCGAAACCATTTGGCATTGTTGGCGAAGGTGCCGTTTAAAACCGACCAGTTTTGTGTCAACATTCGTATTTGCCCAGGCGAGTGACGGCTCAGTGTGGCACCTTCACCGTTGAACTGGGACGCTCAATTGACTCGAGGGGACGAAGCAAATCAGAGATACCAAAGTTTCACAACTGCAGAAAGAAAGATGTTTAAGAATCTTAACCTACAATAGAAACAAAGATGTACAGTATGTCCCACAAAAACCCGAGCCGAGTATTTTTGTCACCGAATCAGTAATGCAATCATAAGAATACCATAAGCATTTAATTTCTAGCAAAATAATTCTTCAAAAAGAGGGTTCGTTTTTTTGGGGGACATACTTTAAACTGCTGTTGTATTATGCCGTAGGTAGCAAATGTTATGTAGGTGGGTTTGTAAATGTTTCGTACACATACGAACATCTTAAAATCCCTGCAGGGGTTCTGATTGGAATTGTGCAATTGTTTGCGAATATCCATATTTTTTGTGACATGGCAAAGCAAAATAAAAACAGTGTGCCCAACGTCTTCTCCTGTTAATTTTTATGCATTTTGCTGAGAAATTTCCAGTTAGCTCAGGTTTCTCGTTGCATAGGCATAGGGTTGTCAAGCAGCTTCTCGTCGTCCGTTGCTCAGTATTTTGCCCCCTCAAGGGGCATAGGATAGGCCATAGGCAATAGGGGTAAGTTAGTTAGGT
>VOMN01073755.1:0-57468 GCA_014899125.1 Orchestia grillus | reverse complement strand
ACACGATACTCAGTATCCCGTGTACGACACGATACTCAGTATCCCGTGTACGACACGACACTCAGTATCCCGTGTACGACACTGCGGCACGACAGCGCGTCTCACAGCAGTGTTGTCTGACAAAACACTGATGAGGGCACGGAGGGAGGCACCCAGCGGGCACCCGCGCTGTGTGGTGGCGCTGCCTCGCTCCTGCCCTTCCTGCCCTTCTTGTGTTCAAGTCTGCCTTTCTCTTTGCATTCGTTCCCGGGCTAATCGCTTTATTTTTGCATGGATATTTGATTTCTTTCTAAATTCAATGTATTTTTATCAATTTAAACAGTCTATAAAATATCCGAGAAAAAGCGTTAGAAAAATCTCCCTTTCATAGGCAACTGTCACAGCCATTACCTGAAGGAAACACAAAGAAAGATACTTAGCAAAAATCGCCAGCAAATGCAGAGAGAAAATGACCCGATTCAACGTTTTTCTGGTTGAAGTGAAATCATTCCACTATATACCTCCGATACGAACACGATAGATTAAACTAAATAAATAATTAAACACACAAACATTCATTGCTCCTGATTTCATTCTATAAATGTATTAACTATTATTCATTTGTGACTTTACTATTCATTGCAGGATTCATTTGAAATTTGTTCAACTATTTTCCAACCCCTCATATCAGCAACTATACGCATATAAGACCAGCATCAAATCTTGGTGAGTACTGGACAATTTTTGCTTGAACGACGGGCCACAGGGAACACCTGGTTCATCTGAACGCGACCTCAAGCAAAATTGGATTGCAGTTTTTGAGAGCGCGGAGCAAAGTGTCGCAGACCACGGCCGACGACGACAAACTCTGAAGAAATTTGCTCCGCGTAAAACTCTTGTCGTTTGTGTCAAATTTGCAGCCTCGAAATATGAGTCACGATTCCTTGTTCTCTGCGAAACTCCTGCTGGTGCTGGGAAAAAACTGTCTCCGAGAGGCATATCTTGAGCAATGTTTGCTCGCTCGCATCCACATGACAGTTCTCTCAGCGCCTGACGGAGTGAATAGTGTTTCTCAATGGGAAGAAAAAATCATAAGGCTTAATAAAAGGTGGAATAATCAAACAATTATTGCAAGGTTGTTAGTCGTCCAAACTTTTTCGAATAATACGAAAAAGCCCAGCAAAAGCGAGACCTACTGTAGGCATACATGCTTCTTTGTGAAAGTTTGACGTGTTAAAACAAAAGGCAAGGAGTTCGCCTCAAAATACTGTGGTACATACTTTTGAAATTTTCATTTCCATATCGCTGCAAAGAGACCATGAAAAATTACCAAATATTTACCAATAGTTAAGCGGCTCCTTGTCTAATGACAGTAGTCGAGAAATTCATAACTATTCAACGTGTTTTTCTGTATGCATGACAGAGCACGCTGATTACGGCAGCGTTCTGCATTCTGAGCGCTGCACAAAGCTTAATTATTTCGTAGATTAAGCTAATCTCCCTGTAGCGAGAAATGCTAGCATTTACAACTTTGTAAAGTCACTGTTCGTCGCTGGCATGACGTGCATGTCAGGTGTGGGCTGTGGATGCATTATCTTTACGGTCATTTCTTTTTATTCCAACGTTTTCTCGTCTTTCAAAACTAGCCACGCTATTCCAAGCGCTCAATCCAAAAATTTACTTCACACTGTTCTCCAGTGCTAGCGTGTGCACACTGCATTCGCTCTACTAAATGCAACGTGGCATCAGTTAACTGTACCACAAAAATTAAGTCGTCGCTTGAGCGGGTTTGACTATCGTGCCTTGTCCCCAGTAATAGGAGACAAGTGGCAGCTCATGTTCAGGTGATTAAGAAAATAGGCGCCATAAGGGTTAATGAAGGGCTATTTGTTCTTCATCCAGAGAGACATTCAGCTCCGCTGAGCGGCTGGGCCAGGAACGGTCCGTGATGAATAGTCGACAGCATTCGGACATCGAACGCATGGGGCCAGACTTCCTGGATGGAGAATGCAAGATCAAAACTTAATGACATGAACAGGCAGAGAAGGATTGTGAAGTCATTGCAGCGATTATTGAAACCGGGAACGAGTTGGTTCTATTAAAAGAACCTTTATTGGTTCTATCTCAGTTTGAGGTTCTATCTTATATTCATTCCAACTAAAAAACCTTGTTAATTTCTGTGATTCCCCTGTGTCCATTCTGCGTTTCCTACCACGTTAACCAGCCAATCAAGACTACGATGAGAATGTGCTTATTTACATACGGGTTCCCGACACCAAGCTTGAAGAGAACCCCGTTAAGGTTCATTGGAGAATAAAGTTCAATCTAGAAAACCGGAATCCAATAATGCTGAGTTATGCTTAATTTGCTTCCTAGCTTCATATTTCTTCCATTCACGAGAATGGTGTAGGAGAACTTGATGTTTTTTCGTGAAGTTGCTTTGAATTTATTCGAAATTGGCAACAATGAGGTAATAAAACTCACGTTTGGCAAAACTACGAGTATACTTTGTTTAGTTTATTATGAATGAGGTAACAAATTTACTTTTTATTTGAGAGAGATATAAACTATAACAATAATAGTCTCTCATGTTTTGGTTGTTATTTAAGGAGTAACCTCCCATTAGAGTTGAGATCTGGCCTGAACCGCGATACTGAGAGACTAAATCATCAAGTTCCACAATTTAAATATAACAATAAAAAGTTTTCTTTAAAGTTCCAAAGCCAGTGCTAACAAGTTATTTCTTTTCTATTCGATATAGTTTAATTCTATTGAAACGCGATGTATTTGGTTGCCTCGTAATTCCGTTTCTAGGGAGACCAAATTATATGGGTCATAAATCCGTTATATAAGTTATCCCATGTTCAAAATGCTTCTCGATATATGTTTCCCCTTACGCAAAAAAATATTAGAGAAATGTTGCATTAGGGGAAATATTGCATTTCCCTTGAACATAGATTACCTTTTTTATCTGGCAACATTCCTTTAAATTATTTCCTCGGTTGATAAATTCTTAACAAAATTCTAAGTGGCAAGTCGTATCAATCGGTTTTATGGAACGATTCATAGGACGGTATTGGAAAATTTGGTCATGTTTATTTCAAAACTATCATGAATTTTGATGAGAATCATTCTAAGCGACCAATTTACGAGCGCTTCCAATAACTCCCACATGGAGATAATTTCATCTTAAAGTTTATCTTTCAGGGCCAATCACATTTAGAGTTTGAGCAAGTAGACTGCGGTGGTGCTTTTGGTTTGTTAAATCAAGAATATTCCCTCGATGTTGATGGGTCTACGTTTTGAATTCAGTTTTATTCGGATGGAGAAATGGATTTTGCATTCTAATTCAATTACAGATGGTAGCTTCCAAAATTACTTTTTCTTGTTTGTTTTTTAAAGGTGAAGAACTGAAATGAATGAGAACGAGTCCTATAGCTTTCAAAGTGTCTAAATCTACGTGAATGCCACGAAAAATTCATGCATTAGAAAGAGTTCACTCATCCATGGATTTTTGATTTAAGCTCCATTTAATATTGAGAAATACATGTCTTCTTTAAAAAGTTCACAATCAGAGCATCATTTTACTAAGTTAATTTTAAAATCTAATTTCCATTCACGAATCATTGCCTATGACGCACATGGAGATAGTCCGCACGGTTCATTTTTTCTTCCAGCTTAAGCTTTCACAATGACGATTGAGATTGAAAAATTAACCTGGAAAGGAAATCTCAAATTATTTTTGGCTTGCGACACCGGCATATCAACATTTATTGATATAATAACTGAATTCGATGGCTAGAGAATCGTGTTATCTGACCGTATTCCTCACTGAGCTTGGCAGGAACGTGAAACTACGTTAATCATTGCCTGATATTTGTGTCTTTCTTGCAGCACGTGCTTGTTCTTAATAAAATCATAGTCAAGATTGGCTCAAAAGTCCCGAGTTTGGTCCTGATCGAGTCGTTGCTTCTGTTTTCCAGGCTTAGACAATTTCTCGTACGTTCGTGCAGCTGTTTCTAATTAGGAATTTTTGACGTTGCCGGTAATTGGTATAGACTTTTTCCCCATCTTTGATTTATGGTCATTGGAAACGGTGGATGCCATTTTTCAAAAGCCTGTGGCAGCGAGCTGAGATCGGACCAAACAATTCTGCAGCTCCCACGGAAAGATCTGCGACTACATCGGGATCTATGTCTGGATCCATGATCTATTTTTGATAAAAATATGTAGTTAGATTAGGGTGAAGGGTTTGACTCTGATTGGACGTGAAGACAAAAAAGATGCCTATTAGTCTCAGAAAGAACCTTACCCCGACTGCTGGTGCTGAAATTGCTGATTTGATTGATTTTCAAATTCAGAATGCTTGGATGAGATTTGACGTAAAACTGTTGACAGCAAAAATTCAACTAGATTTCCAATTGCATCTGAGTAAGCAGCATAATTTCTTATCTCAAAACCACAAACAACGTTTGAAAAAATAACACATTCGTGTCACAACAAGCCGCCTTTTGTGACTAAGTGTCTTATCAGTGTCAGCATTGTGATGTTAGCTGCGGTATCAATATCGTCTCATTATCAATCAAGAGAAGAAATTAACATTTATTTTTGCAGTTGATAGCTTTTTTAACTTTCTCAACAGTTTTTTTATGATCTGAGAAGCACGTCTGATACAAAAGTATATCTAATAATGACGTTTCATGTTTTTGAAGTAGATTTTCGTCTATCGTATGAATATCAGAACCTTAATGTCTAATACCTGTGGAGGAAGTATATAACCAATTCATATAATAATATGTACATATCGCTATGCAATGCATGTATTACATGAATATAATAGTGTACCATACTATACTCTTTCAATTTTTTTGTTCTAACTGTACGATTGGTTTTGAAATTCCTGGGGTAGGCTTAGATCTACTTTAACAATTTTGTGAAAATTCAGGCGACCTATTAACACGATGGCGATGATCACGAAAGGTGTCATAAGAGTCCAGCGCTTAAAAGATCTGTTCCTGGAGTTTCCTCGTTGTAAATCCCACCGCATCTAATCCTGTGTTCTCTCCCACCCGATAGGCCCCTCCTCTTTCCTTCTATCGGTGGCCACCCGAAGCCAGGCTGTCCCCTTTCTATTTATGCCACAAGATTCCGATATCAATTCCAATACCAGAGAGTGCAATCCAATACCTTGTAGTGTAGTCCCTTTGTGTTTGACGTCACTGCTGAGGCTTTGAATTTCAAAAATGACCGCCTCTCGTTTACGTGCCTTAGCGACTTCGGAATAGGTTCCCCGATTCGTAAAGTCGACCATAAGACGCAACCAAGTCAGCGACGCTGACTTAAATTCGAGGTTCGTGCAACATAAACTCCAGCCAACGCTCTAACAATGCCAGAAATGTAAGCAATGATTCATGCTCTCGCGCTTGTCTTCCCATAGCTGTACACTGACTTCTGATAACCAAATTGATGATGAAATAATGAAAGAACATGTATAACGTGGTCTGTCCTCCCATTGGCTAAAATATTTTCTGGAACCAGTGAGTCCTTCACTGCATCAAATGAATATTTTTTACCACTAAAACACGAGCAGGATTTGGGTTTTCGAGGGATCTCGTGTGCTGTGCTCCCCTAAATTGTTAACAAAATTCATGGTATACAAATGCCTGCATTTGTTTATCAGAATTCGATATTTCTGTGATTTTGAACCTGCTGAAACTGCCTGGCTTTCAAATACTCGAACTGTTTCTTCTCTAATTATTTAGCAATAGGTTGTTTTCCAATCAGGTTTCCGTCGTAACATGACAGTAAGCCGCCGAATGTACACCAAACTTTCTAGTGCAAGTAAAGGCCAAATTTTGGTCGAAAACTATGTTGTAGCAATGGGACGCACTTGTGTATGTTCATTTAGAGCTTTCTTCATTAAGCCTTCATATTATGCTACAGTATTTCTCAACCCAAAAGTGCTTTAAAGCTCATTGTGGGATGAATGTTACTCTCCAGAAGCTGGGAAGAGAATTTTTCTCCGTCCAAAACATGGCGTCATCTGTCATAAACTCAGGCCTCCGACTCCAGCCGTAAATTTTCTCTGCCGCCAGAGGTCTGTTGCTGGAGAGGCCTGGCCTTGAAATTATTCAGTCACTGCATTCTTGGGACAGATGCCTACTGTGAAATTGTGGGGTGCATCAAAGTGATGTTCGATGCTCGCAAGAGAGGTCAGCAGGTGAGGCACAGGCTGGGAAATCTGTATCAAATAAATTGGAATTCAATTACGGATCGTCTGCCTTATTAATTGAGTTAGGATTAAATACTAAATCGAGATAATCTTTTTCTACAGAGTATTCGCATTTGAGACTGGCTCAAGCCGATGACACTCATCAGAAATGTGCCGTGCAAGTCTAGTTATGTGAGTAAAAAATGCATTTTTATTTCATTTATTGGAGCGTTGAAAAGCCTCTAGACTCGAAAACTATTGCATTTGACGTTTCAGAACTCAGTATGTTGACTGGACTTTGAATTTTGGCGCATATTCTAAGTGCAGCGCTTGGGTCCGAATGGTTCAGTGTTTTGAATTGCTGAGAGATCATTCGAGTCTTCGCTTCTTCTCTTTGCAGGTGAACAGTCAAACACTCACAGGTTTGCATGCCTAGTGATTTTGGTGTACTTTTGTTTAATATTCTTCATTTTACGGCCTAGCAGGCAGCATATTAACGCAAAACCTGTTTGCTGTGTGTGCTTTGCAGGAAGATATTACCTGTTTGTCTTTTGTCTTTTAGTGTACGCATTTTATTTTAATTTCAGTTTATGAACAGACATGTCGTCAAACTGATTTTCTGTTTTAAATTTTTAACTGAAAGGACCGTTTTCTAGTGAGTGAAATGGAGAAAAAATGACACGAATACTATGCAAATTACACTCGAGCGACTATTTTCTTTTCAATTAAGGCGGTGGGTATTACACGCCAATATTCACACAGACATAACTTGTTTTTCAAAGGAAAGAAAGAAACTAATTCTTGTTTGGTTTCAACTTCTACCTGGAGCAATTTTCAAGTTAATTTGAGCTGAAAGCTTGACAACAAAGCACAGAAAGCAAAAAACATCCACTTTTTAAAAAACTTGAGCATTTTTTTTAGTTTTGCCTACAGATGCAGGCAGTGGAACGTCATTCCCTGCGGCATCACGCAAATGAGCTCCAATGAGTTCAGAAAAAACATTTCCACCGTTTCTCACAGCGGAGGCACAATATTTTGAAGGTGGAGCGGCGAGCGCGACTTGCATAATTTCCGCAATAGAGAGACGACTCCGCATCGAGAAGAGCCATCTCGCCCAGACGGATATCAAGAAAGTCGAAATAAGTCGACTCGATTTCGAACCCATTCACTGGTGTTTTATTAGATTGAGCCTCACTCTATGGATCGCAGTTTTTTTAGTGCCCGATAGGAAGATAGTCGATACCGGCGGCGAAGTTGAGTGCATCTAAATTTCGCCATTCGGAAGCCTTTCAAGCTTCCTCATGCGGCATTCATCGAGTCCTTTCCTGGATTTCTTTCTCTCTTCAAGGCCACAACAAAGCAAAGTTGGATGCTCCTCTAAAAGCACAATTTTCTGATGGAAAGTCCTGCGTAGAGACGTGAAATTCGTAAAGCAATTTATACTTTCATACTCCGGGAAGTCAAAATTCATTTCGAATGCATGTTGAGGCTCATTATGTGCACTTTATTATTGGACCTTGCACGTAAGTCGCGAAAAGAAGTTTTTGTAACAGAGATTGAATAATAACTTTGTATTCTGACCATAGTTCAGCGTGGAATGGGAGCAGGCAAAGATGGATCCGCGATGGGGCGCGAGAACGTGAGCAGAAAAAGGTGACCCACCGCAAGGGGCTCTCATTGCTTGACGAGGGCATCTGGACACCTTCCCAGCTGTGGGGTTTCCAGCTGTGGGGTTTCCAGCTGTGGAGTCTCCAGCTGTAGGGTTACCAGCTGTGGGGTTACCCGCTGTAGGGTCTCCAGCTGTGGGGTTACCAGCTGTGGGGTTTCCAGCTGTGGGGTTTCCAGCTGTGGGGTCTCCAGCTGTGGGGTCTCCAGCTGTAGGGTTTCCAGTTGTAGGGTTTCCAGCTGTGGGGCTTCCAGATGTGGAGCCTCCAGCTGTGGGGTTTCCAGATGTGAGGCCTCCAGCTGTGGGGTTTCCAGCCGTAGGGCTTAAGCTTGTTTCGTTTCCAGACGCACTAGCGACATTTTTTAGCAAAACCCTAGGACGATGTCTGAAAAACACTTTAAATGGAGAGCGTTCAGCGGCCGGAACGAACTCGACAACGCCAGCAGCATCCCTAAAGTGGTGGTGCCTGTTGAAGAAGTAAACTGCAACTTTGGGCTCACACCAATTTACAGAGTTGTCGGGGAAATTCTCGAGACCCTCAATCGAGCACTTCAGCACTTCGCCAGATTTGGATTTGATTTTCTGGAGATCGACACATTCATAGTTGGCGTAGAACGCACGCAAGGTCTTTTCATTTTTAAGTGAAATGTTTTTTGAAATATCGAAAGCGACTCATGAAAGGAAATTTGTCAGATTTTGAAACCGTATGTTTGAACTGAACTCCCAATTACGTATATACATGAAAACTGAATCATATTACTGTCATCATTTTAGGGTTCAGTGGCGATTTTAAAATGACAAAAAACAATTGAATCGCACTTTTTATGAAGTTATTTGCCTATTTAAGTTAGCCAAATTTCCTTTGTAAACTATTACGACATCTCAGGAAATATGCATAATCACAACTCTTGAATTAGAGAAGACATCGATCCCAAATAAATAAAATTACTTCGTTTGAGGTAATACAAAATATAACGAGCGTAGATGAACCTCTTGCAAAAAAAAGAATTGAATTTCCCTAGATTTTTACCATACACATACGTATGTAAACAACACATACGTATTGTTCTCCAAAAAAAAATTAATTATCCACCATGCCTCATATTTTTCTTTCGTTGGCATATTTATGTACGATTAATATATTTTCTGAAACATTTGTCATTTATCGATATTCAAACCAACTACTATTAGGTTTCATTTCCTAATCACTTTCTGCAAACTATTTGGACTCGCACATCAAGCAAGAGCTCATTTGAAGTCAGAAGTGCACAAAATGCAACTTAGAATATTATTTTACAATTTTTTTTGTTCATGTCTCAGCTACACTCGTACACAAATTCAGCCACAGAGAGTCAACCAAAAGCGATAGTTAAGAAAACTCAACTCGTTGTCACCTTATGTACTCGTGAGGGAGACAATGTGAATTCTCTAAGTAAGAATATAACTTTCATAGTGTTGCAGCAGCCTGAAGCGCAGAACTTTCGCATAAATGACTAAAGTTAAATTCTTGAAATAAATTTCCCATGCTGAGGAGCATGTTTTGAAAGCCATGTCCCGTAGAAATATTCCTAGTAAAATGTCGAACATCATTGCCAGGCCTGATATTCTCCTCTGCTCTGTCCCATTCTAATATTTGTGTTGAAATTGACTCTTCTTGTCTCCTGATGAAAAATGAGCGTGTCAATTGCACTCTAAAGCTTTTTCACTTCTACTAGAGCTTCGATGATACTAAAGCAATAACACGCATTCGAGTTTTTTATTTCAGAAAAAACTAAATAAAATAGTTTATTTCGAAATCAGTCACTTATAAAGCGTGGTACAAGTCGCGTTTTCAATAAGTGAGACTACCACCTTAAAATAAGAGTGGACGTGACGTTGAGACTTCTATAATTGTAGTTTTTAAATCACTGGCCTATAATTCAAGGCTGTGATTTTAGTTACAAAGCTGTGGTTTTAGTCACAAGGCTGTGATTTTAGTTACAAGGCCGTGATTTTAGTCACAAGGCTGTGATTTTAGTTACAAGGCTGTGATTTTAGTTACAAGACTATGATTTTAGAAACAAGGCTGTGATTTTAGTTACAAAGCTGGAATTTCAATAAATACTGTAATTGATTTCACATAGCTGTAACTGAAGGTGTTGCTGAAAATTATTTAGTCCTACCTCGCAAAGAAGAGTTTTCTGTGAACACGTGGGCCTTTAAGGCGATGTACCCGAGTAGGACTTGCTACTGTCCTTGAATGCACGGACGCCAAAACAACTTCGCGCGTTTAAATGAGCGTATTTTTGAAAGTCATCTCCATACATGACAGCTTCTTTGATATATCACGGCAGTATTCAAATATGAGTTCTCTAAGCCAATGAAAAAAAAATTATTAGGAAGCGTATTTTGGAAAATTCAAAATGTTATCCAGTTTGGCGTGAATTCAATAGAAACGCATCGATACAGGTACATAAATTCAACATTTTGACACTACTAATGATAGCGAAATATTGTGCGTATGAAAGATTACCATCTTTCTCACTCAGAAATTGAATTTAAAGTTCAATATTTGATAAAATTCAATATTTAGTATGATTGAACAGCCACAGAGCAACAGGTAGGATATTCTTGGCAGTGTGATAAAAAGAAAGCAGTAAGATCTTTAATGAAAATTTGAGGGACCTCTGGGCGGTGATAATTAATTAAGAAGCGATAACTCAGCCTCTCCTCGGTCGGGCTAATGAAGTCCCGAATTAATGACGGAACTTTAAATTATAGAGAATCTATAAATACCGGAAGAAAATACTTCACGGTGATGTCTCATGTTTCTCCAACGACAAAACCTGCACAGGTGATCCAGAAAAACAAATTTAAAGTACTATAATATTAAATCTTAAAAAAATAAAATAAATAATAAGCTCTGGAGGCCACAAATATACGCTGATGATGTTATTTCAATCACGCCTCATGTGTACTCTGCGGGGGGCAGCGTACGTGGATGGGTGCTCGTAAAACGCAGGTTGTCGCAGAAGTGTGCCCAGTCTAATTGCTCATTAGGTATTCTAATTAAGCATCGCAAACTTTTCTTTCAGTGTTCATTGCGAAAACTACATCGATGAAATAATCTGTAACTTAGGTTTGCGATACTTAATGCAGTGTTTAATTGTAGGAAATTGAATGAATACTTTCTGAGCAATAATAGCTTTGTACTAAATTTTGTCGAAGCCCTGTGTATTGAAACGCAGCTACGCAGGTATGTTAAATTCATAGGCTTTTCCATCCCGGACCTACAACTTGAGCGGGGAAAAATTGGAAGGCTGAACCAAGAATAGATTAGAAAGAAAAGAAAGAAAACAAATGAAATAAAGAAATGAAAGGAAAGAAAGGAAAAATAGAAAATAAAGAAAAAGAAAGAAAAGAAAGAAAAGAAAGAAAAGAAAGAAAAGAAAGAAAGAAAGAAAGAAAATTCGTTTATTCTGAAATCAGTTACATCAGTTTATTCCGAAATCGGGTCATCAGGATGAACGCAGATTCCAGCCTTAAATTTCAAATGTGGAAGTTGCGATGACACTTTAAATTGTGATTAATAATTCTATGTTAAGCCTGAAAAGTGAAATATTAACCCAAAAGTATAGTGTGATGTTTATGCGTACATCTTAAAATGAAAATTACAATGCAAAAATTTCCAATCGCAATTTAGAATTTCATATGCATAAGATAGACCGCAGAGTGATAACATGTATTGCCCCCGCTATACTGTTCTAGAAGATTCTTCGGCGCTATATAAACGGGGGCAATACATAAGTGATAACAAAAGAATGCCATTATTCAAGCAAGATATTATGAGCATTTGCATAGCCTAATACTGATACTTGTTAAAAAATAACAGTTTCATGTGGCCCCAATCTACACCGTGGAGCGGAACATTAGGT
Organism: Orchestia grillus; assembly: GCA_014899125.1. Taxonomy (NCBI): domain Eukaryota; kingdom Metazoa; phylum Arthropoda; class Malacostraca; order Amphipoda; family Talitridae; genus Orchestia; species Orchestia grillus. The sequence continues at coordinate 45,698 of VOMN01073755.1, read as the reverse complement.
TATGAAATGAGTACATTTTACTCGTGACGCTTGAGTAGCAACAAGGTGTGAGGCCTGAGTCTCAGTAATCGAATGAGAACCAGTGCACGGCAAAAATACAGCAAAAAAACATTTCGAATTATGGAAAATCCATTGTCTTTTCTCTGTAAAACAAACTAATTGTTAGAACAGGATTGAGTAATTTCTACTTTTAAAAATATGGCAGTAAAATTCTTTCGTAGAAGAAAATTACAAAACACCCACAAACGATAAAAGTTTCACCGCCAAACACCAAACCAACCTACATACAGGGTTTATCAAAGGATCTAATTCATAACGCACATTTTGCATTGTGAAGACACAATGGGTGCACTAAGACATGATATACACATGTATCTATTAAGCCTTGATCTATACTGTACTTGTTCTTTTCACGATTTAATTTGTGTTTGAAATTTGGGAAAATTTCAGGTTCCAGGTATTCGAAATTTGTTCTCCTCGGTCAGGGATACCCATTTCGAGTTAGAAATGATACAGACATGGGAAAAAATCAATTCAAAATTTTCAATACAGAATCCCAGCAAAGGACGGGAGGTAGGTTTGTAGCAGGTTTTACTGCACCTACTACGCCGTATCGAGATTAAGTAGACTATTTGGCCGTAAAATGCGATAGCTGTGAAGCTATGAGGAAGACCATCTTTAATGCATCAGGAATATATTTGTCTTTATTTTCATGCGAACGGACCAAGAATCGGGGAATGGAAGTCATTTTACGATGGTTAAAACAGTCATCGACGGTGAGACATATCAGAGACACCCAGCAACAGCCACGCCTTACATATTACAGAAAAATAAACGTGAACTCAGAGAACTCGGACCGTAACAAGCAAAGATGGGGACATAAGATCTTCAGAATAAAATTAAACTGAGGCTTTACCTTAACCTAACGAGGTGGCATTGCCTTGTAACTTGATAGTTGCCGAGTAATGAGCACCGTTAGCTCCACAGAAACTGATGGCGATTCAGAGCGAACAAAAGGCGTTTCTGCGAGGAACTTGTGGAAAAGGAGGATTCTGAGTTTTGATTGCAATCCCACGCGCGCTTCAATCTGTGTAATGTAAAATTGACTCCAGATGTTATAGAATGCGAATATTACTCAGTAAAATAATTGTAATTCATAATGTGATTTTGAGCAAAAATGTTTTTCTATGAAATGGAATATGTCTGCAAACGCATAACAGATGGATTATTTGAATATTCTGGTATTCATTTGTGAACATTCTCGTGTACATATGTTGAACCCGATTACTTGGGAGTTAGACCTCACTGGATACCGTCATTCCCAATGAACGTTATGGAGAATTAATTCCATGTCCAAGTATCGAATAACATTTTTATAGAATATTGCATGGATTTTGACGACGTTGCCGGGCTTTAAGCTATATCGAAAACTAAAATAACGTCGGAGAAAATAATGGATCGTTGCGCGTGAACCTGTGCTGTGTATAGATCTCCACAGAAAATATTTTACGATCAGAATGCCCATAAAAGTTTCATTATAGGAGGAATTTGAGGAACGTGTATCAGTGAAAGACTGAAAATTAGAAGGTAAAATTTTTTCACATTGGTTTGCAGGCTGCTTTTGTACACAATTTTTTGATAAAGTTATACACAGAATGGATGTCTTAAGACATTGCTCCCCCTTTGTGATGAATCATGAAGTATTTATTAAATATCGTACAACTAAACATCGTCTAAAATATCGGAAAATTAGGTCGCATACAAACAAGCAAATGTTCTTCGTCATGAACATTGAAAACAAATAGTTTGATTTTAAATGAACACTCAATGAACGGTTCCACGGTGGTTAAACTGATTTGCAAAGCGCGGTTTAAACACTCAAACTTACTGTCCGAATAATGATGACCTAGTGAGTTGTGGGAGACCATCAGTTTTCCGAGAGATATTGATCGGAGCTAAATTTACGAGCTTTCGGGCTTTCCTGCACCAGCTCAAAACAGCCAAGATTAAAAACCATCCCAAAAATGCTGACAAAAATCCTCACCCCTGCTTCTAAAATCTTAAAACGTTCTTTAACGCAAATTATGAATTTGGAGTAAAAGGCTTACGTGAAGTATCGTGAAAGAGTAGGAGCTGTTTTACATTCAGGCTCAATTAGATGCCTTCGAATTTTGGAGCAATGGAACAGCGTAATTTCACACGAAAAAGTTTCCCATCCCGCTGCATTTTTAACCGAATTTTTGGTTATTTTGGCATCCGAATTTTTATTCACCCATGTCTGAAAACTACGTACGAACGAACTGATATCCTCTGTGAAAAGATTCAATAACATGACAGGATATTGAATTTCCCGGAAAGGAATTGTTTTCATGAATCCGACTTTCAGCCGATGGGGAAAACGAGATTTTGGTCCGTACCAGAGAGGGGCAGCAAAAATGGAACCACTTTTTATGTTATAATAAAAGAATTTTTGCCTGAAAGCCCATTTCCACCGTTCTTCCAGTTGCAGGTTTTGTGCGAACACCAAAGAATGAAGTAAAATTATTTGTAATCAAACATCGAACGATGTATACATTCAGTATCCTATTTATAACGTCTATATAAAAGGATACTCGCATTCGGCCTAAGTGACAACAAAAAAGACATTCATGAATGTAATGTGGCTTGCGATAACTCAGCCTCTCAACCTCAGCCCTTGTAAAGGATTTTCATCTTTGTGGACGATATTTTTGTTGTAAAGGGTATTCTTGTGTGTGAAGAATATTCTTGTTTGCCACGGATATTCTGGTTTGCAGAGGATATTATGATTTACGGAGAATATTGTTCATTGCGAAGGATATTTTTGTTGTTTATGGTGCCGTGATTTTTCAAACTGAAAAAATCGTGCAAATAAATCGTGCAAAAATCGAGCCGCGATTTTTAAAATTGAAAAAATCGCGCAAATACGACATAAAGTGTTCATGCAAGTTGCAAGGCATCAGCGAGCACAGCTCGCTCGTCCCTGGCCTGCACCAAGCTGGTGCCTTCGATGGAAGACGCCGTTGCCCTCCGTCTGAAATCTAACACCTCACAATTTGATCGTTTATTTCGAATGTATGTTTTCTGCACGGATTTGTCGCGTAGTTTTGTGCAAGGAATGCTTGAGATTCAGGAGCCTCGGCTGCAAAACTGATCAAGAATTAAGGCCTTGCACCTGTTCTGCAGCCCCTTATTATATCTCAAAGGCGTGAGTGTGAATCGCTTTGACATGATCTTCTTTTGCGAATTACCTATGCGTACGTTGTACCGAGTTGAAAAGGTTTGTGGAACAATCATTATTAAATAAATTAAACAGCTTATATCAAGGTATCAGCTTTACGGATTATTTTGTTAATTATGTTTATTTAAAAAAATTATGGAAACAGGTATGTGTTCATGACAGTTTTTGGAAATATAGAGATGAATAGTAAGCAATAAATAAAGAATCATTCATTGTTCATAAATAAAATATTTTAATCTATAGCAGTGATACTTTATCTGAAATTGTGCTATCTCACATCTCTCACAATAGTCGCGCTCGAGTTCAAATTTTAATTAATGCAAATGGTCGTTATTAGATAAGCAGTCACTGCATATCTAGCTTACCTTATCACTGCGCTAAATTAAAAAAAAAAACAATTTTCCATTGTAAGAAACGATTTTCTTGGAAAACAGGCAGCCGACGATGGATACAGGAAGCTTCCAAAGCAGCGTAACGTTTTCGTGAGGTATGTGAAGTCCATAATTCTGAAACTGAATTTCGTAAGGTATGTGAAGTCCATAAATCTGAAACTGAATTTCGTAAGGTATGTAAAGTCCATATTTCTGAAACTAAATTTCGTAAGGTAAGTGAAGGCCATAATTCTGAAACTGAATTTGGTAAGGTATGTAAAGTCTATAATTCTGAAGCAAAATTTTGTAAGGTAAGTGAAGGCCATAATTTTGAAACTGAATTTCGTAAAGTATGTGAAGTCCATAATTCTGAAACTGAATGAAAGTAGCGAGGTAGATTCTTCCTTTGAACGCTGTTAAATTATAAAATTTCATTCCACGCAACGGTTGCTACGCTCACAACTCAGTTTCTGCAGAAGTCGATCTGTACAACTTTAATCTTAGAGTGTACCTTCAAAGCACACGTAAACTTTTGAGCACTTTCGACCTCTAATCAACGAAATTGTACAGCTGCTAGACAAATTTTTCTTTACTTCACTAGATTTGTTCCCAATTTTATGGATTTCAATAAATTTTTCTTCAATTTTCATGATCTCATCATATCTATTACCAATTTTCCAGATTCCATTCGATTTTTCCCCTCCTCAATGACAGAAACATAGAAAAGCAAGGGTACAGACGAAGAAAAGAAACAGAATAGTCTCACTCGATCAACATTCTAATTGAAGAAAATCGAAAGAACCTCTCATTATTCCACCCCTTTTTTGTCCAATGAACGCAGCATTACTGAGAATACATCAATTATTCTCGGAATCTGAACGAGAACATTCCCCCACGCTCAATAAAGTCATGTCACAATCAGAAAAATCTACGCTAACGCTAACGCAATTGTGGAAGTAAGCTTCAGGCACAATCTCAAACCCAAAAAACAAATCGCACAAATCCGACGTAAAATGTTCATGCTAGTTGCAAGAAACGTGCAAAAAATCCTGATCTTTTTTCTGCTGGAAACGTGCAAAGAAGCAGCGGTGGGATTGCTATGGCTGCGAAGCAATGAGGGATATAAACGTCCATATACGCAGGGTCGTAGCTAATGTGAGGGGATATTGGCCGGACATTTGACACATATGGGACAGATATTAGACACAAAACAAACACGTCCTGTAGCTGATTTGGTGGGTCAGTACATTGTGCAGGGCTCAAGAATTCTGAGCTAGAGTGGAACAGAAATCCATTCAAGTCTGCTGCCCCGAAAAGCAAACTCTAAATCCTTGTGGCATGCAAATATTTCACACCCAGGATGATCGGAACGTGCAAACAATTTTAATTAGAACATCATGATATGTTGATTCTCAATAATCAAAAGCGAACATAAATTGAGGTTGAGTATCATGAATGAGTTACTTTAGTGCCAGAGTAAACTCGAAAACTGAGGACAGGCAGTTGCCTTGAACTGCGCTCCATCCTAATTCAAGTATGGCCAAATTTCGAACGCTGTTCGAGGAGCGCTTTCAAATTGAAAAACAATGTCGAGAATTTAGCTCCGCAGCAGCGTAGCTGGAAGAAGTCTTCGTAAAATTTGCAGTGTGTGCATTGATCATGCTCTCAGTCGTGCGCTAACGTAACCATTTATCAGAGCACAAAATTTATTTTATTGCTGATGATGTTCAAGAAATATGTTTTACATGCCTAAAATAACATCTATTGTGTTTATAGATGCATGTCAAGTGCAATGAAAATAAGATTTTCCCAGTGAGAAACTTTACTGGTATATCTCATGTATAAAAATTTTCTTGAATTGGCTGCAGCAGATCTGAATATGTAATATGTCAGGTTCTATCATCAACAAACTATATGCATTCAGTCCAAATTTTTAAATCATTTTAACTTTTTTGCAAGGGCTTCAATGGTATTAGATTAACTCTGCACTGCGTCAGTCTTACTTCTGTGTATTTGGCTTGCTTTTCAATGGAAGTGATCCATGGTTTTCCATGTGCTGTTGGAATGGTTTTCCTAGTGCCTTCCTGTTGCCGTTGTGGAAGTTGGCTCGCAAGAAGTACGTTTTTTAAAGGAAGGATATTGATTACTACAGCACTTCAGATCCTAACACACAGAGGCATTTTTTATGGTTCTTAATCGTAGGAAATAGTTATAGCACGAAAATTGGATCCAGCTTTTCTCCACGTTCTCCCCATTGTCTTTCCTGGGACGAAATGAAAAGGTCAGATTTCTCCGAGTAGCCGGTCAATCGCCGGACTACTGCCGCCCTAGAGAAAAATTAATGAGCAAACTTGTGCCTCTGGAGCGGTCGTAATAATCGCGTCGTTATCGAAGCAAGAATGACCCAAGGCTGAGGGCTGAGCTCCATGGTGGCACAAATAATATACTTTTGTCAGTAAATGAGGGGCCTGAGAATCGTCTCTGGGACCTGGAATTTTTCTTTTCTTTTCCTAGAGCATTTAATGTTGAAGAATTTCAGTTGTGGGCCTCAAAATACCTGGGGAAAGAGGAACAGTTCAATAGAGCATAATGTACATGTGTTTAGGTGGGAGAAATTTTTTCTCTGTCTCTGCAGAGCAAATAACAGACTTCTTAATGACTTCATTTTCATTACCATTTCATAGGAATAGTTCCTATTATTTAAAGGTAACTTTATTTCTTGAAAGATAAAAGAGGTAGTAGAGAAAAACTGACTAATTTATTATCTCAACTGCAATGACTGCTAGGCATAGTATATTGACGAGCCTGGATGCAATTTGTAAAAGCGTATTACATGTAGTAATCAAGCGGAAAATGCTTGAAGGAGATACTAATTTTCCCTTCTATATCAGCATTTATGGCAGGAAAAGCATTTTTTCGATTATTAGAATATTTAAGTTATGCAAATAGCTCATAACCTCTCAACCACGTGGGTGAGGAATTATTAAAATAATTTCAATAACATTAATCCGAGTAAATAGAAAAAGTAAACATGATAAAAGGATGTCTAACTTCTGAGTACGAAAGTACCACCGAGTTCCATTTCGGCGCCCTTTATGGAACATGTGCGTCAGAGGCAAGAGCTAAAGATAGCAATTAAACACAGCTAAATGGCAGTCCAGCTGAAAGCAGTGAAATAACACATGACGCATACATGTGTCTAGTGGCAGCGGATGTAGTACCTTGGAAGCCTTCATGGTTCGAATTAACTCAGACTTGTAGATTTAATTTCACTGACGGGTACTGTGAAAACTCTAGATCATCATTAGATCGTAACAAAAATTTATTTATTTAACATGATTCCTTACCAAGAAGAAAATTACTTTATTACTTCAACAATGTATCGCACAATACAACGGTACTAGGCAGGGTCATAATTTGTGGCAATTAAGTCCAAGTCAAAGAGCTCACATTTTTGTGCCTAATGAGTAAGTACAATGGAGGCTCGTGGCTCACTGGCGATAAAGCGGCCTGCAATGAACTGTTCATAGTAATTTCTAGTTATTTTTGGGTTCATTTTTAAAAGTCTTGCTATAAAAAAATTAATATTTTTGCATCAAATAATACCCTGGACTTTGAAGGCTTGTTTCTTTCTTTGGAATGCTGTTTTAATTTATCACACTTCACTATAGCTGCGTTTTGACAGCGTGATCACTCGTGTACTGTTGTATGTTCTTGAACTCTAACTTAGAGTCTCCGTCCAACACAACATCGCCTGCCTGGCTCTTGTTTGTTATGATCTTCAAGTGCAACGCCTTCTAAGCGTGTTCGGCCACAGGGGTTCGAGCGAAATAATTCTTTTAACTGATGCGTAATGTTCGCTTGTGTGTCAAAACTCATATTTACTAGTATTAAAGGCAATTAATTCATTATTCACCTAAATTTCAACTCATGAAGCCTGAAGTGGCTTCAGATGACTGTTTACTTTCCGCCTCCATGCTTCCAGTCGGGCGTGCATGGAGAATACGAACGAAATTTGTTCGATTCTCATCGTTTTGTCTCATCGAGGATAATAAAAATGAACCCCATTTCAAAAGAACTTTCAACCTCATTACATAAAACTTTATTTTGGATGAGAAAAATACGCTGAACAAAGCGGGTGCACAGCATCGATCTGTACACTGGCAAGTGCATGTTGGAATGTTCATGAAATGTTATGCAACATCTTCAGAGCGTGTATTTAAATGTATATGTGTTTATCTTTCACAATAACTGATCATATTACAGTTAAATATAGAACTGTTTAAACATACGACTGAATCCAAAGCCAATTTCTGGATTCAGTTAAGAGTGTGAAAAATTTCTCATTGATGGATTTTCAAATGTAATTTACAATGAGCGAATTATTTATAATGAGTGCATTATTTATAATAAGTACATTATTTACAATAAGTACACAATTTACAATAAGTGAATCGTATTTTCTATAACGAGTGTTCGTCTTAGAGAAAAATAGTCTGTTTTGAAGACTGTTAGTTCTTTCAGAATTTTCATACCCGTCAGTTTCTTTTGAATTTCTGAACTCATTGATTTTTCTACCACAATCGGTCGATCTCACGTATAATTCAGATTTCTTGAAGACCACATCGGGTGTTGCCAAATTAACTTCCGATACTGCAGGCTACGCACAGTTTTAGCAGGCCTTTCAATTTCTGCAGCTGTCAAGAAAATTTTCGGATGTTATTTCGTCCAATTACAAATCGAGCCCCCGGGTCCATGCTAGTTCTCTCAATATTCGAGCTAAGAAAGTCGAAGCCTTTTCCGTTTATTAACGAATTCCAATACGAGCGGCAGTGAGAGGAGCTCCGTCCTCAGTCCAACTCTGCAAACTTCACAAAAAAATGTCGATTTCTATCAACGGAAGAAATTGGTCTGTTTTTGAAAGACAATTAAGAAACACACGAAAATTGAAAATTGAAGCTGTGCTCTAGCGTTGAATGAATCTGAATGAAACGTCTTGAAGCTCAGGCAGCAAAAGCTACCTGACTTCTTATTCCAGTCCCTTCCATATTTGGTCATCACTCGGGCGTCATCACTCAGCGATGGTTCCAAACACTTGTACGCTCGTTTAACTCTTCGAGTCATGGGCGCTTAAATACACAAATTATTTTTCAAATTTGTTCACAGTTTCGTTCATCCAACGACGTACCAAGATGAATCTAGGATGATAGGATTGAGACATCCCTGCAGGAATCTGAGGTTTAACAATCAAACCTAAACGAATCTTTATGATTGCAGAGTAATTTCGTGTGATACATTGAAGATTAAAAACCTTCGGTATTTTTAAAACAAAATAAATTGAAAATTGAAGAAATAGGTGGCTTACCTGTAGTTGAATGAAATGGCCCCTGAGTTCTCTGTGTATTCACGCCACCGATACGCACAGTGGAAATTTCATATCAGCTAAATATACGTAACCTTGTTGTGGAGAAGAGTATTTGTTGTTGTTTATGTGTTCATTTAATATGTAGTGAAAATTTTTAGCTCCATGTGTTCAAAATAGAGTCGTCTTGCCCAAGGATGCTGATCACAAGTCCTGCTTGTGGTCTTGGTCCCTCTATTTCATAAAAGTTGGCACTGAAAAAAGAGGTAAGTTTTACCGACAATTATATTTACAGGGTGGTTAAATTTGAAGGGCCGATGTTGGTTTTCAATAAAACCCAAATTAGGTTCATAATAAGCCTGAATAACTTTAACGCGTTGCTCGATTGTGTATTTTACCATGGTTCAAATTGAATTAGTCTGAAATAGAGAAATGTCAAATTAAATGCATGAAAAAACTTGACGTTTAGGTGTGGTTTACATTCAAAATCGGCCCTTACAATTTAACCACCCTTTATAAGGTAAAAATACCAGCAAAACTTGCTAGTGTACAACGAGCCATATAAACTGACTCTTTGCAGGAAGGTAAACTTACTATCAAGAATGCGTAGTTACTCATGTAGTTGTCTAAAATTAAACCTTAATCCCCAAGGATGAAGGAAAATGTAAAATAGCGGAGTCGTAGGTAGGTAAATGCAAAACCAGTCAAACGAGGCAAGTTCTGTCATAGGGAAACTTGCCTACAGAAATGTTCTATCTCACTGGAGCAATGTGTTTGCATGAGATATAAATATAGAGACAAAATAAGGCGTCTAAAAGAACTGGCTCATTAATCGAATTCAGATTTAATTACAGCAAACAAGGCATGTTCACCTCATATTCGACTAGTTATCAATAAGAGAAGTTGACATCATGAAGATCTAAGCTCCTTAAAGGCAAAGACAGCAGATACGCAATAATTCGCTCACTCAGGGACGGTATGACAAGCACAGGAAAATGAGCAGACTTATTATGAAGTGCTTAGTGAAAGAAAATATTCTCAACATACAGGCACAATAATACAGGGACCCTTCGAAGTCATTTGGCAAGTTATGAAGACACATGGAAACTTATTAAAAAAGGGACTGACGACGTGAATAACATTCGTAACATCACAATGCCGTAATACTGGCGTAATGTTACGTGACCTCAAAAATATAAAAACTTCTTGGCTTCAACGAACATGTGTTTTTCTAGGAAAAGACGCGTACTCGGGTGCCAGGCATGCATTTTAATTTCCAGCGAATCGGAGGAGGAAACCTAAGGAGTCAGATGATGAAAAAAATGATATTTTATGGCACAAACGATCACCTTCAACCAGAGAAGGTACTGAGTTGAAATTATACGTCTGGGTTAGTTTCGACAAAAAGTCTTGCCAATTAAATTCTTAATAATACCCCCTGGATGATTTCCTGTTCTTTGAACATCCCCCGTTAGTAACAATTCTAAGCAAATGTGGGACTCTGAGAATCTTTCAGGCATTTTCAAGAACAATGCATGACGCCAGCTATAAAAGAAACGTACCATTTTCGCGAGCAGTTTTCAGCTGTTAAAGCACTATTATTGCTAATAATGCAGCATTCAAGTTCTTAATGATGCTACAATGGTTAATTAGCCTCATCTTCACTGTGTCGTATACGACGATTCTCCATCATTGCCCTCTCAGTGCGCGTCTTGACGCCAAAGTGTGAGGGTGTGTACACGGCGTTACTCGAGGTGTAAGCCTACTCCTGGACGGGGGACTATTTTATAAGAGATTTTGGGTATCCTGCTGGAATTGAGAGTTTCCTTTGATGTCAGTGTCGTTTAAATTTACGGAGCCATGAATCTTACGTTCTTCATGACTGCATATTTGGGAGAAAACGCGTTAATTTCGCATTGAATGACGCTAATGAAACCTTAAAGAAGACTAATTCGCCCTCGGACGCAACTGGTGTGATGCTGATCATCCTTTCCTTTCAATGTAGAGCCAAATTGCAGCTCACGAATGAGCGGAGTCCGAATGGAAGGCTTTTACGAGCGCTGTAGATGCAAATGAATTAAAAAGGAGATCGAGGTACGCGATTTAAACATGGTATCAGTCTCATAAATATACTTTTCTCCAACTACGAATGCGTCTTCTGATTTAGTCATGAAATTTTCTGCCAACGTTTTTTTTTTTGTTGTGAACTGTAGCAGTTTCTCGGTAACAAAAAGATGATCGATCATTTTTCCTAATTCTGTGACTCTGAAGACGCTCATCAAACGACGTACATCTTTTCTTATTTATTGTTAAATGCAGTAAATTTGGCGGAATTTTTGATAGGGTGAAGCCTAGACATTGAAGTGGTGTGCAATTTAAAAAATATCGCTTGTAATTTCTCAAACAACACCGTCTGTAATTTTTTAAATTTCCTTACAGCTTAATTTTGAATAGTGCCTGCTCTGTAATTTTTCTAAAGATTTCATTTAAATTGTGTGATAACGTAGACGTATATGCTAGTTTTACTTGAAATTTACGTGTGTTTGATTACAAGTGTCATTATTGATACGTATCTTTAATTATACTTGTGTTAAATGACGTGTGTGTTGAATGACATGTGTACTCACTCGATTAATACAACTGATTTTTTCTGCTACGAAGAAAAAATTAATGCAATGGGCTCGCACGTAGTCATAGTTTACTCACTCAAAACTCATTTATCATAGATTTATTTAAGCGCCTTATATTGGAGATGGATAAGACTGGAATCCGAGAGGGACTTACCGAGGCACCATTGATAATTTAGGTTAGTGATAACACTTAATTTTACATTTGCCGTGTTCGCTAAACACACATCCGACTTGTCCTGTTTGGTAGACCTGAGTGATGGATGTAGAAATTCCAGCGAGCATCCAACTATGGGACATTTCATCCAGCGAGCATCCAACTATGGGACATGTCATCCAGCGAGCATCCAATTATAGGACATGTCATCAAGCGAGCATCCAATTATAGGCTTATGTCATCCGTTTCGAAGGAAGAATTTGCAGCCTCAATGCAACATGTGCAGGAGTACATGCTGGCCTTCTTCTTGATTTCAAAACAAAAAAAAAGGCTTCCCAATGTTATCACTAAGTTAAGTGTTATCACTAACCAATGCAGGATATTATGGGTTATGCCAAAAAAATGCTACTAAGAAGGTATGATTTATGTTTTTCTCGACCACGTCTGCGTAAAGAAAATTTACGAGTAATTTAAAGTTTGACGCTAATTAATTGATTCCTCATACGAGTCCTTACATTTTGATTTGAATTTTGGGTGCATCAGTGCCCTCCTCACAGCCTTTTAAACTGCATAATTTTGGACGTCAAGTCAATGTCGTAAAACGGTGACCTGACACTTACGACATATGAAACGTGCGTGTCGTATCCACTTTACATTCGTTCCTTGAGTTGTTCATGCCTTTTTCAGACAGGAATGCCACATTTCCTTTGAATCTGTACTTTAATGATCGTATATGATCATATTGGAAGTGTAATTAAAGAACATTTGCACCAGATTTTTTGCTCTCTCAGAAGCACCCAGACCCCCTGATCTCAAGACTCATCAGAATTGCCCAGACCCCAAGACTCGTCAGAGGCGTTCTGTCATTCGAGTCGATGTCCAGTCTGTTCCAGCTGCCGATGGTGCTGGCGGCGGTGGTTCTACTGAGGACTGGTGAGTCTAGTTTAATGCTCAGATTTGTGTTTCAGGAATTCAAGATGAGACTGAATTCTCTTGTCTGTTTTCTGTTACCGATGATAACTGCTCTTAAGTGTGCACGAAACTACTGCTTCGATCAAAATAATATCTTGTAATGCATTAAATTTTTGTCGAGAGAATTAAAGGCAATGATCATTTACAAAATCTTCCAATTTCATAATAATTTTTTTGACATGAAATATACACAGAGCTTTTGTCCTGTGCTATTACGTCACCAAACTCCAGTGTCATTCGGTAATCCTCATGCTCTAAAAAGGGTTTCTATCGATAATCGATTTCGTATGACGAAAGGATCGAACTGTGATTGCAAAGGATTCCAATTTGTATAGCACAAAAGAATCGAGTTTGTATTTCACAAAGGAATCGAATTGCAATTGCGAAGGAGTCGAGTTGTAACATAAAACTAAACGTCGCAAAAAGACAAAACGAAAACTACATGAAAAAATATGTTGTAAGCTTTACTTTTGTCATAGGCTTCAAACATATCCTAAAATTTGAATTCATTTTTTTGGTGCTATCCGGAATTTTTTTCGTAATTTATACTGAATTTTGTACTTAAATATTCGGTGTATTCTCCGTAGAGTTATGCAATTCTTAATTTCCCCCTTGTGAAATTTGCAGTAAATAATGGCCTCACAAAAACCTCGGCGATAACTTAAAATATATTTGTGAAGTCTTCCCGACAGTTTTACCTTTTTATATCGATAAATTTTGAGTTCCAGCTTCATACTGTCGATTGTTTTTTTTGTGAAACATAATGAATTTATATACTTAAAATAATATTTTTAAACCTTTCATACACCTACTGATCAAATTCAAGTGCATTTCATGAGTGATAGATAAGCTCTATGGATTTTTTTAAATACATTGTGCATCTCATTTGCATTATAACGCTGTGTGGCTTGTTTAGATTTTTTGATAATTTTTCCTTTTATATGTTTAAAAGCAAATACGAACCTGGGCAGCCGCCGTTCGGCAAGAATTTGAGCAGCCTAATTTTTTCTGTTGTTTCTTGTCATTAGCGTTAAATTCGAACTCAATAGCGGCTCTGAGGGGACGCTCATAACAAATAATTTTCAATTATGATGGTTATCTTGATGCCAGGCCGCTCTTTTCTGATATTTCTAACAATTATCGGTCGTAGCAGGCACTGTTGTGGCGCTGGTGTAAGTGGAGGGTCCCCCCTCACACTGGTGTAAGTGGAGGGTCCCCTGTCACACTGGTGTAAGTGGAGGGTCCCCCCTCACACTGGTGTAAGTGGAGGGTCGCCCCTCACACTGGTGTAAGTGGAGGGTCCCCTATCACACTGGTGTCACTGGAGGGTCCCCCCTCTCACTGGAGTAAGTGAAGGGTCCTTCTAACACTGGTGTGAATGGAATGCCTTTCGAATGCCCTTACCGCATTCCCCCACTCCACCCCTTCACTCTTTTGACCCTCCAGAGCGTTTAGAAATTTTAAAATAATTGCCTCTCCCGCGGTCGCATAGATCTCCGTATTTTACCTCCGCTGTACATTTATGGAATCTTTTCTTTAGACGCTCTAAGTCTCTTTTGTCCGGGGAAGTCTGATCTAGGATTATCGTTATTCAGGCTCGAAGTTTCATTTATTTTGTAGAATTCAGATCTTGCAGATCAAGCATACATGAACTCATAACGTGGTTAAATTGGTGTCACTAACACCTAATAATATTGAACGCCCCTGTAACATTGCCGTACTAACACATTATGATATTCGTTACAAGGTAATAGAGACGGAGTTTTGAGTGGTGACTTTCATTGTATAGTGACACTGACGTCGAAAACGTTTTCTTCAGTCTTTCGAACTTTGAAGAGAATATTAGCTGCACCTTCAATTCGTAATAAAAATGTTTGCAGAATATTTTTTACACGGAAATATAAGCTTCAAGTCCCTTCTATTTGTATCTTCGTGATGTTAATGGGTAAAGTTTGTATGGTAGATGCCGGGTCAACATGTCGTGTTCTATCCCTTCTGAAGCTATTTAATGAAACAGCGCTATTCATCAAAGGTTCTATATTTATAGTAATCATCTACATCGTGTTTTTTCTAGTTGAAACATATTAATAACAACGCTAAGCCATCTCCAACACAACCAAAAATTTTACATCTCAATTTCGCGAACATATCCGCGGCAGAAATTCTCTCGCAATAGCCTTTCACTGAGAATTCTTCTTCTTCTGTCTGCTAAGTCTCCCACCAGTCCCATATGCCCGAATAAACTAGCCAGTTTGCCGCACCAGGCTCGCTTTCACTCACCTAAATCTCGCAAATAACTTCTGCCTCCTAACGCTGCTCAAAAGCCATTCATATCGCAAGGAGGGCTTTTCTTCTTACCAAACGTCTATCCATACACTCAGAATTTCTATTGGACGAGCAATATCTCCTTTTTTGCATTTGTACAAACTGATCGGCTGTTTTCGAGTGCAACTGTACATTTTCAATAAATTTTGTTGTTGTTTGATAGTTAAATATTGAGTGTAATATCCGTAGAGTTATTCATCATGCAATTTTCTGCTTCCGGGAAATTATCATTTGATGTGACAGCTTTATTTACGTGTCTCAAATTTCCTATTGATTTCACCGTTGTTCTTGAACGTCGGCAATGTCCTTGCCAGTTATGCCGAGATCTTGAGAACTTAGGAACGCATGAGTAATTCTGAGGATCCACGTTATGCTCGTCCGCATTGGACACGGACAGAAAGAAGGAGCTCGGGTGGTTCGATCAGTCCACATTCGTTTCATCCTGCAGCTCGTTGTAAGTCAAACTTATTCCACTGGGCTTAATTGTAAAAGGTGAACTGAACAGGGCTTTCTCAAACGACCGTTGCCCTACTGCAAATGTAATAAATATTCAAAAGGCTTTTGTATATTTTCAGTATGTGGATTCTAATACTATTGTGAAGTAGGGTAAATATCTTACTAATGCTGTTGAATAAGTTGATGACATATCCAACTGGTAACTCATAGCGGTGTTCAAAAACCAGTATCTTGAACGAAACGGAAATTGTTGTACTATTATCTGATGAAGTTAAAAAATTCTTGCACTACAAAAAAGAATTACGAATACGACAGTTTCAATAGCGGAAAGATGGCTAAGAAGAGGAAAGTTGAAAAAAATCTGTTAGGTGAAAAGTCATTTCTCCACTCTGGACGAATTCCATCGAATTGCTGTCAGGTTGAATTTATCTACATACAGGAGGAGAAAGCAAGGGTAAAAACAGTGTTATGCCCCACTCTCACTTAAACTCAACCATTCATTTGTTGGCTATGCGTAGTACTTTTTATGAACAAAGACTATCAACTCGCGTTGTAAAGTGTTCTCTGTTAACTCACCCCTTCAGCGACCAAATTATGTACATATCTTGTCGCTTTGACTGCACTTACCTTTGGACTAAAAATTACCTACAGAACCATGTGCATGTGTATTAAGATTGCATGTGGATTTTTACGAAACCTAGCGGGATCTCTATGAAGTAGAACTGACCATACGGTTCTCTGTGGAGCTGAAAAGTTACAGTACACAAGTGATCAAATGTACGCAGGCGAGATAGTCGAGACAGCAGCAGTAGGGCGCTACCCGAGCCATGGCAGAGACGAGGGCTGTTCAGCGACTTTACAAAACTTAGGTCGTGACGAATGAAAGGACTAAAAATGCTTGAAAATATATCAGCAGAATATTTTACACCCTTAAGATTGACCCTTAAGAATCTTCAAGATTTCTGATGGCATAATGCAAAGTAGAAAAAAACATGATTCCAATTTGGTTTTCTACGTACGGTTAATTTTGTATATTTTTCTATGATTGTTAACAATTTATCGAAAAAAGACGAAATCTGCCAGTCATTTAACACCATGCGTATCTTCATAACAATCAACCTGGGAGATATATTTTCAACACTTTGTGCAAATTTTGTTGAGATTCATCAGCACATCACATCACCTACTCCGTACTGAATATATAGAAAATCAAAGCTCAAAGAAGACCTTGCAATGAGTTCTGAAGTCTTGCAGCCAATCTGGAGGAACCACTTAATTTCGTAAACATTTTCACGAACATATAAGCTGCAAAAAATACTAAGTCGCCGTTAAACCTTCGTGATGGAACACAGAATGTTGTTTCAATCCAACCTGAGAAGATTCCATCAGCTTCATTCGAGCGTTTGTCGACAGTATGTCCACTGCCAGGAACAGGCAGGAACTGTAGGCCTGTCTGACTGCATCTAATGCTGAATTAAGTCAAGCGTCATCCCCCGGCTCTTTAGAGCTAAGCCCAGAGCACATCTGCTTCATGTACATACGCTTCTTATCACATTTGAATTTCCATATCGTAAGAGGTAATGATTTCAATAGGACGTAGAAAATTTGGAAGTGCGGGTAAATGAATTTTCTCAGTGGGGAAGTTGCGTTACTGATTGGACATCCGTGGCTTAGTGCATCACTTTCTGCGAAATTTGTTCACATTTTCTTTGGCAAATTCGTACCTAGATAATATTCGGCAGAAAGGCCTGTGATATTATTTTGCTACACGTGTACGACTTACAGTGCCATGGTCCACCAATATGGTGATGGTAAAATACGCACTTTGATTCATTTCAACTTAGAGGCAACACTTATATTAATGTGACTAATAGAAATGAAGTATATAGTCTCCCATCATATGTTGTGTTGTTCTTGATAGCCTCATGATATGGGTGGCAGATACAAATTGCCTCCCATACATATGCTACGTTGTTCTCAATAGCCTTATAATATGGGTGACTGGTGGAAACTTTCAGACAAGGATTGTTTCTTAATCCGAGTTTTTTCCCATCACATAGTACTAAATTGCATGTCTTGGTACAAATGAAAACTAAAGTACTGAAACTTCAGTGAGCATGAATTATTGATTAACTACGTCGCTAAATCTATGTATTTCGAGCATTTTAGGGTTCTCTGTAGATTAATACTCTGTGAGGCAAATTAAACATATCAAATAATATCAACTACGCCAAGTATTAGGAAACTGCGTTATGAAAGCGAACATCTCTTGTTTATGATTTATATTGATATGCACTCTGTTATTCATCACCGTCACCAAAGAAATTCAAGAATGCATATCTAATTGTGATGCATGACAAACACTTTGCCTACACTTCGCTCTACCCATAAAGGTGAAACAATGATGAACTGAAGACATTTACGTCAATTTACACGATGCGATTACGCAGCTCGAGACATTCGAGGACGCCATCCCACCGACCTGGCAAAAACTCTGGCAGCAATAATTCAGAAATAATCTTGAGCCGATCTCTCTTAGGGAGCGACGGTGCTCGGCACGCCAAAGCCTCGAGTGCGCAGGACGATTTGCGACCACCAGTCTTCGTGCTGCAAAATCGAGTGTCTGCTTTCGCTGATGGCATTCTGATGTCCGAATCCCAGCTCTAAAACTGAGAGTAAATCTCACGGCAAATCGCGCTCCGGGAGGGGGAACCTTCAGTGAAAATTTGCTGAGTTATAATTCAGGGTACGGGAAGCGCGGCAGGGTGTGGGGACAGGGTGTAGAAACAAGGGGGAAAGATAAGGTGTAGGGACAGGGTGTAGGGACAGGGTGTAGGGACAGGGTGTAGGGACAAGGTGTAGGGACAAGGTGTAGGGACAGGATGTAGGGACAGGGTGTAGGGACACAGGGTGTAGGGACAAGTTATAACTTAGTGTTCTTGTTCTTTGACCAGCTACCAGATCCTTGGTTTTTACGTGCGCATTAAAATACGTTTTTATATTTTTAAAGCAATAAAATTGTGTTTTGAACAATTTGGTTGCAGGTGGGGGCTTTAAAAATAAAATCTAGTGTTTAGGAACCGTGAAAGGGCGTGAGTGTAGACACAGCGACTGAAAAGTGTAACGAAAAGGTTGTGAGATGCAGATACATATGTATGATTCTGAATCTTGGAAATTTGGAAAGATATACAGAGTCAAATAAATCCCCTCATCTCGTGCTCGTTCGTAACTTTGCCATGAGCGATTAAAAATAATGAAAACGTGTAAATTTGCGTTAACACTTTATCGACAGTACACTGCATTGTTGCATTTGAATACAAAACGATATTATAGCGAAACTGAAAGTAGTGACGAGAAGTTCTGCTTCTGTTATATTTCATTCTAGCCTCATATTCGGGCTCATTCGTGATGGTTTGTTTTGTTATATTCCATGTTAAAAAAAAACATTTGTCTGCAAAATTTATATTCAGTGATGAGGCTGAAATAAACGCTGGGAAAGAATTATTCTTTCATGAAAAATGCGACTTCAGCCAATGAAGCCCTTAGAATGAAAAACAACTACAAAAGCAGAAACTGCACGGCCAAAAAAGTTGCGCATTTTTGCTTGAAATATTTGCATAAAATATATGTGTTTTGAAATTATATATGAGTCTCAGCGCGTGCTCATCTGCCCCTCCTCCATCTGCAGTTATGCTTAGAGCCAGGTTTTCTGAGGATGAGGGCATTTTATACAAAGCTTCTCTTCTTTTCATTTTGAATTATAATGCATTCATACGTCAAACTATTTATTCTTAATTTCGCGATATTCCAACTAAAGCGCTGGCCCAAAGGAACTCTGGAGTTTTGTCCTCACGAAGTGTCACTAATGAACCTGAAGATTATCATGCAAATTCAGACTCTCAAGACCGTGCCCGAAAACAGGATATCAACTCGGAAATTCCTGAAGTACTCAACATCAGTTCAAAAATTCCGGCGGAAAACAACACAATTCTTGGGAAAATATTTGAACGCCAAAATGAATCTGTCGAAAGGACTTGCGTTTAACTTTAAGCAAAATTTAACGCTACACACGAATTGTGGTAGAACAAGTAGGACTCGAAACGGGAATTGTACGGCGTGTTGGCAGTAAATGCATAGAATTAAAAGGCACGAACTTCGCTCGAGAACGGGCAGATTTCGCCCGCAAGTTGTGTCACAATTTTCGAGTCCACCCTCTGTTATCACCAGAAAATATTGCCTCAAGATTATTCCCGTGACGTTTAAAGTCGCACGAACATAAGAAAATTTGCACCGAAGCACTGAAGATAAAAATTTAGGGGTACATCTTAAATGGACAGACGCCTCGTACAATAGGGAGAAGAAACCGCAGTTCTCACAAAGAATACGAATAAAAACTGCAAAATATTTTGACTGAAGGACTGCTGATGGAAGGCTCCAAAGGCTCTGAATTAACTCTTATATGGGCAGGAAAATTAATGTCCGACCGCAATCCTTTATATAGAATGAGCTGTGAGCAATTCTCTGTGGTCCCGGCAGATGGGCCCCGAGACTCTTGCTCCGATGTTTGTAGAGTGAGATATCGGTTCTGGACTGAAGATGAACCTTTACTGAAAAAGTTGTGAGCGCAAATGGTACCCAAAGTGCAGTAAGAGGTTTTGAAAAAAAATGCGATTACCTACACCGACTTTGCATGCTTTCTATGGAATGCTTTTGATTTAGGCGTGCAATGCTGTACTTTAATCGTTTTGCAGCCCGGTGTGCTACAGTGGAAAATAGGGGTTCACTATAAAAGAAATTTTGTAAAATAATGTAGAATTACATATTCGGTGTCTTGAATTGTATATTTTGTGTTTTCATATATTTTTCATTGTTTTTAATAAAAAAAGATCGAATTTTTTAATCCTGCTTCAATGAACTGAAATCTGTTGCAAAATGCATGTTAAATTTGTTATGGTCGTTGAAATATTCCCACGCAAAGTAAGTCCAGGCAATAAAAAATATACCGCAGCCTCAAGCAAGCCAAAAAAATTTCAAAAAAACGTTCTGTTATAATTTCCGAGACATTTTCATTATTCGAAATACAAAAATGATAAAGCATTTGGTATTACTCGCAGCAATTGCACGCAAGGACGTCATTCGCCTCTCACCTTTATAATTCGAGCATAAAATTATTCGACACGCTGAAGAAACGCTCCTTTGAGATATATATCCCATTTCTATTCAAATGGAACTACTTCGAAGTCATGGCGTTATTACGAGTTGTCTAAATAAGTTCCAGCACCGCGACGTACAACTCCAGAAGCACAACCCTGTAGCCGCCTCCAGCAGCCTGCGTGAAGTAATATCACGGTATCATGCAGGTATCCCCACGGGGTGACGTAAACTGCTGCTCCCCTTGTGGATATGAATACATAGGATTTTATGCTGCAAAATCCAGGAAACTTTTAAGTCGGAGCTCTGAAAATAAGCGTGATGCCGTGCACTTCGGAGGTTTGAAATACGACCGTCATCTCTCTGTTTTTCTTGGCCTTAGGATAAATAATGCTGGCAGTAGGGTTATGTTTTTGCGGAGATTGTGAAAATTGTGGTCATGATTCTCGTTTTGGAGGAACACTAAATTGGATTCTTGATTAATATACGGCGCGTTGGTACAGTCTCGAGAAGCTATGGGGCACGTAAAGCGTATTAGTGCGCGAGGCTATTTTCTAGCGTACGTGCGGGTCGGCAAAACGTCCTGCCGCAGGTGTCTTCAATTGTCGTTCTGAAACAGCATCCTGTCGAATTTTTTTCCCCGCGCTAGCAAAAGCGAAGTGACGCACAGTCGCTGGACCGAAGGCAAATAGAAGCAAAACAAACATAATCATCACTGACGTCAGAATCTTTTGAAGCACGTAATGGACTGCTCATGAATTTTCATGCTACCGAAAATTCTCATACTCCCAAAAATGGCGTGTTCTACCGAAAATGGTGCGTACACTGAACCTTTATTTCAGGCTTATCATGGAGGAAATATGGCTATCTTCGGTTACTAGGGGACGCTGTTCAACCACAACTTCAGCTAGGCTCTCAGGGACTTCTACCTTTCGCGTCCACCTTGCTTCATTCCATTTTCATGCATCCTTCGCTGATGAGTCTTTATGATTTTTCCCCTTCCTTCTTAACTTGCTGTTTCTATGTTCAGGGGATCTTAATTTGGAATAAACATAGTGCATAAATTCCCCGTTCCCCATAGTCAACAATAAATGGCCCCTTCTTATTCGGTGTGATATAGGCCGAGTTACTGAAGAGGTGCTATCCTCACTACCACAACTATGTACTACTATTACTACTTACATTCGGTTAAGCAGCAATGTGCTATTCTAAGCCAACGATAGCAGCACTATTCTTCACTAACAATACGGAAAATGATATTAACCAACCATTGAAAATACTATGATGAACTTCCAATAGAAGTACTATTCTTAGCACGTAATGGAAGCAATGTTGTTAACTGTGTATATACAATGAAGACTGAAGAACACTCCTGCCATAAAGAAGTCAAAGTAAGCTAAAAATTATTTGGTGAGAGAACAGTATTATTCATGAAAACCATAATATTTTTACTGTTCTTGAGAATTCCGAATTAAGGAGCTCGATTTGCTCTGCAGGTCATCCAAGCCTCAGTCTCATATCTGCCTTCCCCACCCGACCATCTGGCAGCCCTGTGATTATTTTCTGGCTGGCGATTACCAGCGCGTAGCTGAGGCACAAAAGCCGCTTCCAGAGACTGCATCCGTAAATCCTTTCCAGTCTCCTGGTCTCAATTTTTTCGGGAGTTTAGCGGGATGTGTTTGTCTAAAAATGCGTTGGTATGGACTAAAATCCGGCATGCACACGTACAAGAGTTCATCACACTACCGTCATGCAAGAATCAGAACTGTTTACGTAAGGGTATGCCTATAGAAGCGAAAAAATCCTATTTTTGGTTGTATGAATCACTTACACGAATACCAGCTCGAAAAAGTTCATTTGCGAGTTAAGTTAGCAGGCAGCCAACCTGCATGTGCATTTTTGTTTAGTGCATTTATGCAACGAAGGTCAAATTTTAATTTTCGCATTCCAAGTTTTACGTAGAAAACTGTTTTCGATGAATTTCCTCCTCGAAATTATTTGGTTGAAAAATTGGGTTTACCAATCAATCCTGTGAGAAATATTATTCCAGTTTTGGTACAGGCAGTTTTCGTCCGACTTTTTCCAAGAAAGCAGCCAAAAACTGAGGTGCCATTAAAAAATGTATGAGCAAGTAATACGTGTAGGAATACTTGTATTTACGCGTGAGCCTGAGCTGGCAGACCAAGGTTTTGCTCGGGCTCATTCGAAAATCTTTCGAGACAAAAAGTTTTGGTTCCCGGTCGTGGAATAAAGCAGCAAATTTTTGTCAGTATGCCAGTAATGGCTTACAGGAAACTACGGCGTCAGTTAGTAAAAGGTTCAGATAGTATTTTGGAATGACGCTTTTTTGACTTGTTTATTCAATATTCATCTTTCCTTTCAAATGAACTTTAAAACCAAGCATCAAGAACAGCAGTCGCTGATCACTATTTCAGGTAATATCAGCAATGGCCTTGCTGTTGAAATGCATATTTTTCTCACTGGCCTTAATAATAGGCATTGTTGCTTCTATCCCATACTACAAACTTCACTGCCGTATTAATATTTTTACCGCTTTTGCTCTCACTAGCTTTTAACGTAAGTGCTTGGTCCGGATGCTTCTTCACTCTGAAAAGAGTTGCTTAATTTCATTTACGATTTAGGATAAAAGCCAGTAAAGCAACTTCACAGAATGAATCGTTAAGCACAACATTTAGTTCGCTCGAAATACACAACACAATTCAGGAGTTCCGATCGGCTTTGTTGCGCTGCAGAAATTTCTAGAGGGAACTTGAAATTTTATCCAGTAAATTTGATTATAATGGCAAACACTAACGGAGCTCGACGCGCTCATTAGAGCCATTACAGGGGCGATGTGGTGTGTTAATGATCGTATTAACTTGTTTTTGCCAAGTAACATGTTGGTTGTCGACAGCTGGCTCCAGTTCCAACGCTTCAGGAAAGTCTAACTCGGCTTTTAGGCCATGTAAGCACAGCTAGAACCTTCCTTTATGATCCAGAGGGAACCATTACAGAACGAAATGTCATTCAGACATGCGAGATAAAAATTCTGGCCCATCAGTAATGCGTATCCATTGTTTTAATTTTTAATTTGCCATCGAATTTTTTTCAAGTTTTCATCACATTCAAAAAGTTTTCTACTGTTATTACCATAAAGAAAGTCTTAAAGATTTTCGTCACAATCACAACATTTTCCAGATCTTCGGCAATACCACCGAGATTTTAAGGACTTCACCGTAATCAGCCTAATTTTAGCGATTTTTAATAAGGTTCTAGCGATAATACGCGAGGTTTTTATTGAAAATCAACCAGACTTCTGCAATAATCAAACCTATACTCATAATCCACAGGATCTTGCTTAAAACAACGTTTTTTAGCATTTTCGCTTTCTCAAATGCACACGTCGGCTTCGGTTTTTGCAGGGGCAGCACACGGGCCTCCGTATCCCCCAGGGAAATGTCCGAAGTGCCCTCACTTCCTCCACACGCCGCTGGAGGCCTCGACGTCAGTTGGGGCAGCTGTGAACCTCACGTGCGGCATCAGGTACCTCGGCGACAGCAAGGTGAATGTCTCAATGAACCTCAGACATCAATTTTTCTCGCATAAATGTACGAGGAGTGGTCAAAATGTTCTTCCGGCAAATGTTCTAAAAAGTGTACTTTTCAAAGCTGTTAAATTATTTTTCTACGTATGATCCGTTGTTATATATGTACACACGCTTGCAATTTATGTTCTCACCCGTAAATTCTTTTTTTTTTACCTTGAGCGAAATATCGCATGTTTGGAAATTGCAGGACTTATTTCGCAGAGAACTTTATGACTGATCCTGAGTAGTCTTTTGCGTGATGTCAGAAATACGAAAGGAATTATTGTGGGAGCTAGGGTAATTTGTAAATGTTCTCTAGTTTATATTGCAATGGAAAATTCTATGTTTTTCATTTTTTCGTCGCAGTTACGCACATGCAAATAAGAACAGACGAGTCTTGACATCGACCTAAAAAAATATAGACAAGCAAATGTCCTTTTTCTCGTACGGTGACCCGGTCGATTAAAGAAAATTCCTATTCATAATCACTGAAAAGTTTTTCATTAACGCCGGTTATATTTCCTGAATGAAAATACTAGACAATCTAATCATGTGGACATCCGAATGCTGTCGTCGTTGGGACTGCCAGCTGTTATGCACAGTGTGACGTAGTCCTGGACCGCCTGGTATGGATATAGTCGCATACTTAACTATTTTGCTAGGAAAACAAAAAAGCCTGGGATTTTTAATTCCTAATTTTGCAAGCTACTAAAAAACATCCACCGTATCCTTCTGTTCTTAGTCTGACGTGTGCGTCATAAAGGCCAACGTTTTCGTTTTGTTGGGTGTTTTAATTCTACTAATGGGTTTTGAGAGAGATGTAAAAAATGGTGTTGCTTCGTTAGTGGATGCTGCTTTTCATTTTACGAATAAGAAATGTTTATCACTCCAGAAAAGACTGGAATAATGGATGCGTAGAAGACGAATCTACTGGATGTAATTTTCTAACATTGATAATTTGGATTCCTGTCTCATAAAGCCAAGTTGAATTGGTTGAATTACTTTAAAGAGAAATGTTTTTTTTGCATTTTTATTTCGCTAGGTTTTTCAAAAGTTTCTGTTTTTATGTGCCACTCTCTTTTTGCGATGCTCATTTGAAAATATTATAGTTAAATATTAGGTGCATTACCCGTAGAGTTTGCAGATTTAAAGCCCGCTCTGTTCGGTTTGGAGAGGATCCTACCAGCTTTGCTAGAGGTACTCTAGACTCGTATTTTAGAGGTAAAGTTTATTTAGTTCATTTAAGTCAGAATTGGGCACTATGCTTTTATAGTGAATGCATGTGAGCGAAATTTGCAACGCTGATTTCTGAACTATTTTGCACATTTATTTTCGAGTTGTTGTCGAAGAGGCTCTAGAGTCTGTCATTCGGTGTGCTGGTGATGGGAAGAGAAAGAGGGATGCAGTCTTACCAGTAAGTTCTGTTTTAGGAAGTCAATTGGAGAGCCTTTCACTCCCGCTTGGTGTAATTTTAAAGTCACCAAGCGGTCTGAGATAATTCTACCTCAGTATCACTTTCAAAATATAGAAAAATCGGGGGTAAGATTAAGCATACGTTCAAACGACCCAATATTATAAAAAATTCAAATGAAAACATAGAATTAGCGTTATTTATAGAATCAATGAAGAAAATGCATCTACAATACGTATGAATATATTCAACTTAAGGAATTATTATGTACATCACGGCTTGGGGCCTTTTCGTCGCTGTGACGCTTACAAACATGATGGCGCACCAAAAATATGTTGAAAGTTGGTAAAATATTTGAAGTACCTATACTAAGAGATCAAAATAAGCAACATGCTCTTCCACATAGCATTCAAAGCATCTTTTTACGTGAATAAAACTTTGTAAAATAACTCCTCGCGTTCGACCAGAATTTTCGTATGATGTTTGTAAGAGTCTAAAGCAACAAAATATGAGCAGCTAGAGCCTAGTAATAGCGCATTTATGCCAACTATGTAAAAGTCAAATCAGTAACCAGTCGGATGGCTTTGCTCTAAATAAGAGTGCGCGTTCGCAACATCCTTTATTTGATCTTCTTTAACATTGCCCGGGCATACAATTTCAACTTTCAGCCGTTAACATATCAGATGAGAGAGTGACATCTTGTGTTGAATAAGTGCACGCGCTTTATGCATAACTCGGAACGGTTAGTGTTCCCAGTAAGAGGCTCGCCACTTATGTATGTACTGTAGAGTCGCCATTTATGGGGAGGGGTTCACGAGGATGCCGTCTATGCGGGGCTGTGTTTTATGGGGATGCCATTTACAGGGATTACCGCTTAGAGGAGAAATGCGTATGGAGATGGTGCTTATGAAAAACGGCCATTTACGGAGGTGTCGTTTACGGGGGAGCTACTGCTTATACGTAGATGCCATTTATGAGTTAGCGTCGTTTATGGGTAGATGTCGTTTATGGGTAGATGCTGTTTATGGGAGGTTACCGTTGAAAATGGGATCCTGTTGATAGAGGCATGGACGAAGTAAAGCTCCTCATTCCCCTCGACCCTGACGCCATCCTCCCCCACTACCGCTGCAGCCGCCCCAGAGCCGCACGCTGTGTGCAAAAATGGTCGTGACAGCGAGATGCGAACCAGCGGCTCTCACTTCTGAACGACGGCCTAACGTTGCCTGCCGCTCTGGTGTGTTGGTCGATTTGTCCAGGATGGGATCAATTGAGGCATATCGTGCGCTCTCGTGACCTTCCGATGGACTCACATGAGACATGGCCATAAGCTTACATAGCTTACTACGTTACAATAGCAACAACTTTTCTTAAAACTTGAAGAATCGGCGATAAATGGGCCTTTCAGAGTTACGAGCATAGAAAATGAACTCATTAGAATATAATGAGATTCTTTGTTTCTGAAAAAACAATTTGCCTTCTTTTACTGCTCTTAAAGGCTCGTGTAAAATTCTCGAATAGATGTACGAATGTTGTTTCACTGAGACGGTAAAGTTTCGCAGATAAATCATCGCGAACACCAACCACAGGTAACAAGTAGCACTGCACATCAAAGCCAGTTTTCATTCAGCTTTTAGCAAGCCAATGCTTCCTTTAAAATGAAAATTATTCCCATAAACACACTTCTCGATACGGACTAAATAAAACCAATAATTTGACCCGCGAAGAACGAGTTCGCAATTTCCAGGGTCCCCGCTGCAGGATCTCATGTTTTTTCTTACTTTTTTCTAAAATGACCGCAAAAGAAGCCACTGAGTTTCTTCGAGCATTGCTTTGGCTTAAACTGATTTGGTTCTTTGCAACAGATATCTGGCCAGTTTATTGGCAAAGTTGGCTGCAAGTGTGCCAGAAAGTACATAAGGCGAATCTAGATTTTCGTGACTGGACATCGAAAATGGTCGCAGCGGCGGCGCCTCTCTCTGCAGTTGTTTGCTGCAGATTGTCTTGTATGTGTATTGATGCTTAAAATACATTTGATATATATACATATAGCAATTTCGCTTATCTATATACACATAAACACATATTCATCGATGCATATCTACAAATTATGCATTTATATATGTAATATAAATATGTGTATACATATTATATGTTTATATATATATATTTTTTATTGTATTGTTATGTATTTCATTGTTATTGTTCAGTATTATCTCTTCAATATTAGTAAACAACTGACTATTCCTAATGAAAAATTATATTTCTTCCGTATCGCATAATACAGTTGTCATTTTTATTGACATTTATATAATCTTATCCGAATTGATACATATATTATCATTCTTATTGATAAATATTATTTTTCATGCATTTAAATATATTGATACATATCATCATTCTTACTACTATTTAATATCTCATCCACACTGATAAATTTTTTACTTTTAGATTTTGTTAGTTTGTAGACGATGATGCTGGAAGCACAGTGCTTGCATCGTGTGCCACGTGACAACAAATAGTAGTAAAACAATACTAATTATTTTTTCCGAGTCCGTTGTGCGTGAGGGGCGTTAAAACATTCCTGTATGCAAATGTGTGTTAAAAAAATACAGTTAAATTACTAGACAGGAGTCATTAGCTGAATAAAACACTTAAGAATCAGTGCATTTAAATTGCGAGCTTTTGATATTTCTAACACCATCATCACGTTAATTAAACTGCAATGTAAACAATTGAATTGAAATCGTGTCAATAAACAGAAAATAATTACTATTTGATAAGCTAAAAAATTGTACAAAACTATGTAGGCTTAGAAAAATGTGCATTAAAATCACACATTATCAATAACTCTACCATCAGACCCAACACCCTCCCCGTCCCCTCGACACCAAGTGGCAGCTGCCCTTTCAGTGACATGTGTAATCTTATCAATATTAATACATATATACGCATTATTTTGACGTACATATTATTTTATCATAGGCATCATTGAGAAAAAAAATACTTCACTAGCGAATGTCTAGCATTTCATGACTTTCGTTGATACTATCAGTTAAAAACTTTAAATTTGAAAACCTATTTACAGAGTTAAGTTTAATGTGAGACCACGCTCGCCACAGGTTCTTTTTTCCCGCTGGCTGCACGCATAGCCAGACATTTATGGCAACAGTCTGTGTGCATCAGTGTGCCCTGGAGGGTGATGGTAGCCGCCCTTCAGTTTCTGATCCTCGTTAACTTGTCGACTATAACTTAATAAAAACGTTATTTCTTGGTGTTGCTTTATGTATGCTTTTTCTAAGAAATGCGACTCCCTTCCTTCGTTGCTATATTGGTCACTGGAGAATGGAGACATTTCGTCGTACTCACTGAAGAATAAAAATTCTCGTTTTGGTTAAATGATGTTTGATAACTGGAAAGTGCAACCAGGGAATCCTTACCCAATTCGTAAGTTATGTGGTGTAGGACAAGCCTTTATCCCATTTCTGCATAAAGTTTATTCATAAATAAATTTCGCTAATTTTTAGGAAGTGTTCGTCAGTAATTTACTTGCCTCAGAAGTAAAATTTAAAAAAATACTGTTACTACTTATGAAAAAAGAGTACTGCCTGAAGTCCTGCGGAATAAAAAGTCTAAATTAATGTGTAATTTTATTTTATGTCATAGGTTAATTAGCACAGGGTGTCATAAAAAATGAAAATTTGTTCATCAAAACATTTCTCAAAAATATTTTACACTGTATCTATGATGGTGACCAATTAAAAAAACAGTTCAACTCCAACGAAATGATAGAACATATAGAATTAGTAAAATAATACATCATCACAGGTACACTAATTTATTCGTTTATAAAGCCCAATAAAAGCACAATTTTGGGAAAACCATTCATATGTCGATACAACAGTACAAATCCTCTACTTCAATTTTGTCGTACTTTTCTACCAGGTATCATGGATACGTCGGGACGATTTGCACGTTCTGACCACGGAACTGATGACGTACACCAGCGACAAACGCTTCCGAGCGGCCCACGTCAGAGGTAAAATCCAACCTAGCTTTGGTTCTAAAAAACATAAACGAGAAATACTCGAATTGGTTTAACATCCGCATGGAATTACTGCGCTGGAGAGCACAGGGCAAACAGAAAATCCAGAGGCGGAGGAAGTGAGTGATTAAATGACTGCCTATGAGGTACAAATCAATTAAATTTTAATCTTTGGCGAATGTTGAAGAATATTTTTTTTTAATTAACGCTAAAACTTTATTTGCATGTTAAATTAGTTATTCTGTCATTCTAATGAAGCCGAGGAGCAGAAAAGACTGGCTGTGTGAACTTAAATTGCGCTATACGCGGGGAAATTCAACGCTTAAATTCAAAAGAACGAGACGCCATTTCGTAATTCTAAATTCTTATGAGTTCCTTTTGTGCACTGATTTTCAATTGGACTCTCTAGATCAGATGATTTAGATATCAAATGTTATAATGTGAGCATTCAATGAGGAACTCGAAAAGTCCTATCAACACGTCTACTTTAAAAAAAAAGTTTAATGATTTATAGGCGAACGGCTTCAAGGGAAAGGGTCCTGACTGTTAATTCTACATTACACCTCGAGTGTTGAAATTTATCTCTTGTTTATGGTTTTTTGACTGAGGGTTCATAATCCCAAAATATGTTTGAAATTCTAATCGTTTGAATCTAATTGTATACTTAAAAATTAAATTTAGCCCTAACTTATTTTAACGATCAGTAACCACTGATGTGTTTGCCGCTGAGAGTATCTTAGGCTTTCAGTAGACAGAAGCGTACGTCTAAGTTTTTACGAAACATGATACGGCTTTCATAATCAAAATTTGCAGTTAGATTTTTGGCTGTTCATACATGGAACTTGCATTGTAACAGAAAAATTTATATCTTAGCTGCTACAATAAACGATTCATCAATATGTGCTGCAAAGGCTTCCGCTATAAGTAACACGTTAGTAAAAAAATTCGCAAAGTCCTAACTTCATTGTACCTTAACCTCCTATACTATACTATAATGTAACTATGCACTTTTTGAACAACACATTCGTTTCATACGGTGGGAAAAGCAATGAGCATGCGAATAAATACTGTAGAATAAAATTATCGAATAACCTTGTCACAGCTGGCGGTGTCAATCTCCACTCGTCATCTCAGAGCTACAGTGACAGGTGGCTTGTGAGTCATGTGATCGTATATACATATATTAGGTGTCTTGGGTGTACTCTCCACAATGAAATCATTTATACTCAAAAGATTGGTGAATTGGTTCAGAGTTACCTTAATGTTTTCTTCTCTTCGTGTTTAATATTCTAATATTCGTTAACGTTTTATGTTTCGACCAAACTACATCGACGTGTAGAACCTACAACGGCAAATTATGTTTATTAGCGTGAAATTTGGTACCGGAGGCTTAAGACTTTCATTGTTCTCATTTAAAATTGTATTTTTTCTCAGTTTATGTGTACAATTAATGAGTAGTCAAATTAAGTTAAATATTTGGATTAAATACCGTAGACTTTCGCGATAAATATCTCTGTTAACGTTCTAATTTATGTGTCATATTGTCCCACAACTAAAAAAGCGCGTCAAGATATATTCTTAGATGCATTTGTACGTTGGTGTTGGGACACAAGCACGACACACTTAAAAGTAAGTCAAAAATACGTAATATTTTCACCTAGTTTATGAATGCCTTGGGAAAAATGCCTTTGTATAAGCGAACTTTCATCGCTGACTACCGGCAAAAAAGTCGTCATGAGTCGCTGAGCAATGCTTCACGAGGTTTTCTTTCTTTCTTTCTTTCTTTGCCCAGGCTCTCCTTTCTGGACTCTGGAAGTGAACAACCCCAGAGTAAATGACTCAGGGGTGTACGAATGTCAAGTTTCTTCGCAGCCTAAAATATTCAGAAGAATCAGACTCGACGTCACTGGTGAGAATAGCTTTCTTCTTTCGTTTCTGGTTGTATAAACGAGTTCCTGCTATTATAATAATAACCATCGTGTTTTCATATATAAATAATTTTTTTTCGTCTGTTACTCTTTTCACGTACCACCATAGAGAACATTACCGGGAGAGGCGCTGATATGTGGCTGAATATCGTATCGTATATTAACTTAATGTAAAGAAAGCTAAATATTTAATTTAATTTAATATAATACGACACGACAGTATTTGTCTTAACGTAGTTTGTGCATGTTAAGTTGGCCTTAAAGGACACGACGAGGAGTTGTTTCATTGAGAATTGATCCATTCATTATAAGAATAAACTATGGTATATTCGGTCATTTCCATCGGGGCGACTATGCTTGTGATCTTATAATTATTGTGAGAAACGTTCGTACCTTGATGTCACGTTAATTAAAGAAAAGTCTCATGTGATACAGTATATTCCAAATTTTTTCATATTTTTGAAGAAATTCACTTGCTGCTCCATTGGAAATATTTACATACTACGTTTTAACAATTCACTACTCTAGTTTCAGTGATGGTATACATTTAAGTTTCAAAACTGAATGAGGAATAATTTTAGAAAAGATTGAGAACAGCATCTTTTGATTCACGCGAAACTATTATTTTTGATCGCTATATAGAGAATAACAGCCAGAATTGACGTACTAATGCAGCGCTGAAAATTTTTAAACAAGTCTTTCACACAAAAAATCCCCCTTCTATTAATCCAAGAGAGCACAGCATTCAACTGGCCCGCAAAATTACACGTATTCGTGATACGCATCGATGTGATTCACGTGAGCTACGAATGGCCAGTTCCGCCACTGCAGTTGACGACCTTTTCTATAACGCTCAGTGCTTTGTCTGCCCTCGTCAGTTCCGGTGTCACGCATCCTCGGCAGTACAGAGGTGTTTATGAAGGCGGGCAGTAATATCAACATCACGTGTCTGCTGCACGGACACAAGCAGCCGACCCATGTCACTTGGTACCATTTCGGAAATGGATCAGGTGAGGTGAACGGGGGAACGTTGCTCGACCGCCTCTTGACATGACACAAGTAGAGAGGCCGGTAGCTTTAGCAGGGATATTGCAATTCGGCCCTGATGAAAGCTCTCCCAGTGTCCTTAGTTATGGAGTCTGTTTTGGGTTCGCCTAGGCTGGTAACTTTGAGTTCACGGAACATATAACACTGGCTTTAAAGTTTTGAGAAACAAACTGTTTCCGATCCAGGTGGTTTTACTGACTCGAGTAAAAGTATACAGGAATAATATGGGGTCCTCTCGATAAACCTTAAAAACTCAAGTCTGTTTGGGTCATGAGTTAGAAGTCGAATTTTCTTTATGATAAAAATGAAGTCGTTGTAAGTTTGAAACCTATGCCGTACTTCAAGAAAGTAACTTGAAAACCGTTATCACGGTTTTTCTTATTCTGCAGAATTTAACTTTAATTTTAGAATATTTCACCATTCCGAATCATGTATTTTGCTAAAGGCTCAAATGATATCGTTTATTTTTATTTTTATTTTAAGTGTGAGCCTTCCGTACGTTCAGCCAAAAGCTTCCATCAAATAGCTCTGATTTCAATTACATCAAATGGTTCTAACTTCACTTCTTTCAAATGATGTCATCTTCGCTTCCAATGAGTGGCTGTAGTTTGACCTCCATCAAGTGGGTCTAACTTCAACTCCATCAAGTGATTTTAATTTCGCTTTCATCAAGGGATTCTAACCTTGCTTCTATCAGCTGTATTACACTATCAGCGAAATGAGAACTTATCTGTACAAGAGCTCTAATTTCGCTTCCTTCAAGTGGCTTAAATTTCCTTTTCATTAAGGGATTCTAATCTTGCTTCCATCAACAACTTTTAACATCGTACCCATCAAGTAGTTCTAACTTCGTTCCATCAAGTCCTAATTTCCCTTTCATCAAGTGGCTCTAATTCCGCGTCCATCAAGGGCATCAAATACTGCCTCCATCAATTGGTTCTGACTACAGATGCACGCAGAGAGGTCAACGCAGGAGAGAGAGGTGGCATTCAGCTGGTAACGGACAGGCGGTCGGGCACCAGCTGGCTCTTGGTGAACCAAGCCACCTGGCGCGATGCAGGCACCTACACATGTGCCCCTGACTTCTCCGAGCCTTCCCACGTACATGTACACATATTACAAGGTGATCTCAGGCTTCCCACGTACATGTACACATATTGCAAGGTGATCTCAGGCTTTCCACGTACATGTACATTTATTACAAGGTGACAAGGTGACACTTATTACAAGGTGATCCCGGGCCGGATTGAGTGTTAAATGCATATTTACGTAAATACTTGTTTAATTTAAATATTAAATTCCCTAGCAATGGAACTTGAGAACCATTCATCTTTTGCTCTAATACTCGTATAAGTCCGTACGTAAAATAGGGTGACAGTAGAAGTCATACACACACATATATGTTTGTGTGTATGTGTGTGTACTCGTGCGTGTACATGTATGTAAAAATATGGAGAGAGTAAAAGAAAGAGAAAGTACTAATAAGAAATATCGAATGAAATATAGGACTCGCATGATTGTATTAGTGGTCTAATCTATTGAAATTGTATTTGTTTCGTATTCACTGCGATATAAAGTGCATTTGCCATCCAAATGTTCTGCTATTGAGAAAAGCTCGAATATGTCTTCAGGTGGACTAAAAAGTTCAGATTCCAGTAGGTTATACGAGTTGTACGACCTTCAGTATATAATCCTAAATGTAGTAACCTATGAATATATTCATTCAACGAAGGTTCTTTCCGAAAGGATGAATATATTTCTTTATTTTTCAATGATAAATGTTTTCAATAACATCTTCAAAAAAATACGTCACTTTCATCAGTAATAAAAAAAATAGATTTTGTCGTTGCACGAAGATTTGCCTTTTTCTAATATTTGTCTACGTGCAAGTAAAAGCAAACCAAGGAACCCGTGGATCAAATATTTTATGCAACAGTAAAGAAAGATTCATGAATGTCGTGAAATCGGGATGAATTGCGGGATTTTAGCGAACCATAAAAACTTTACGACTCGTGCAGTTCTCCAAGGATCGAACTCGGTTCTGAGTCGTCAGTTCCAGACAAAATTTAGTATCGCTCTGACCTCATTCTTTGTGGCCATCTCTTTTCTGTGCATGAATCGAAACAAGATACAAACTCCCCCTTTGGGTCAGTGTTAGAGACCAAAACTGTTCCCCACGCGTGAAAGAACATAGCGTCGATCGGGTAAAATTTTTAGGCTTGTTCCAAGGAATGGAAATCATTGTGTGCGTAATATCGACTTAAAATCGCTTGATTTATGTGTGTCTTCAATTATGAGTCAAATTAATTGCACGGCTTATGTAAAAACATTTTATATCATTTTTTCACAACTGGTCCGTTATTGAGTGAAATAATTCTTAGAATTTACATCGCGAAGATATTTTTTAATTTGCATTGGGGAAAAAAATTTTTATATGCGTTGAAAAAATTCAAGACTAAATTTGCAATCATTATAGGAATGGGGGAAAAATGTACGGAAGCGTTGGTGTATCTGAATATTATCGTGATAATTTCGGTGGTTGATGAAGAAATGACATATGAGTATCAATTGGAAAATGATATATTTCCTTGAAGTGAAAATCCCGGAAGTGAGAATAATGACGGGTTCTTTAATAAAATGTTTGACCATGTTATTTTCTAATTTTAACCATGAAAGTGTTTGGTTCAAAACAATGACAACTTTGTCATTGTTTTGAACCAAATGGATTGTCATTAGACATTGTTATTTTACGATGTATTGTATTGTTTCACGACCAGGCAAATGTCCCGTTAACTACTTCGATCCTAACAGTCATAGAATTTCCAATTATCTCACCCTGAATTTTATCCAAACTTCAAATATAGAAAACGAGTGATCATATCTCACATTTCATTGGAATTAATTTTGCCATCATTGTAGTTTCCACAACTTTTTTGACCCCTTACTTTCGAGCTTTTTAATCTCGCTTCTAAACAGCCTCTCGGCTCCAAGCAGAAGAACTCTGAGATGTCAGCAGTTTCTTGATAGATGAATCAAATTACAGGATTTTTCAAGCGCGTTACTTGATACGACTTACAGAGCTGCTAAGTCTTTCCAGCGCTGGCGATGACATGTTGTTCCGAGTGCGTGATGATATGATGGTATGGCAATATGATGGAATGACGATATAATGGTATAATGGTATGAAGGTATGATGATACGACGATATGACGGTATAATGGTATGACGAAGATATAACGGTATAGCAAAGAATTATTGATATAACGATATGGCGATGATACGATAATATGACTAAGATATGATGGTATAATGAAAATAAACCGGTATGACGGTATGACGAAGATATAACGGTATGATGATATGACGACACGACGG
Organism: Orchestia grillus; assembly: GCA_014899125.1. Lineage (NCBI taxonomy): Eukaryota > Metazoa > Arthropoda > Malacostraca > Amphipoda > Talitridae > Orchestia > Orchestia grillus. The sequence goes on along the minus strand of VOMN01073755.1, from coordinate 9,629 downwards.
AGGTAGGCCCATTTCAAGTCACGTTAACAAAATTACATTTAAAACGGTTACGAGGAAGGTACATTTAATCTAATTACGAGAATGTCACATTTAATCTAATTACGACAACGACACATTCTATGTAATTCCGAGAATTGCGCGTTCCAACAAGCCTTCAATATATTGAAGCTCCGGAACCGTAGAGTATACTACAGCTAGAAGAAAGGCTTGTAAAATAAGTATACATAAGATCATATGCATGTGAGTGATACGTGTGTAAAGCCTGTTTGGGCAAAATACGTTTATGTGAAATAATATGTCTTTCGTAAGCACACGTAAAATAATATTCACGCAACATGTACGTAAAAATAACACGTTCGTGTGCAACATGCCTGTGTAGAATTTCTAAACGAGTTCATGTTTGCCGTTACAGATGAGGAAGCTGCAGCTATGCAGCCACACCTCCGCAGCAGCAACAGCAGCAGCAGCAGCGGTAACTCTGCAGCAGCTGCCATTCTCGTACCGACAAGACCTCCAGAAATGTCCCTCATTTTCACAATTATCTCCTGTTCCACATTACTCGATCTCGTTCGGTGTTGCTGGTGACGCCAGCTCAGTCGCACGAAAATAATTTAGCGTGGAGATCCAAACCAAAGAGTGTCATTCCGCGTCTTGTTGTAAGAAGAAGTTGTTGGTGAGCTATTTTAAATTGATTACAATAAATTTTGTTATGACTCGTGTTTCGTTCCCTGTCCTTGGCTTCTCGTGACCTACAACGAGCATCGAGTGCTGGAGTGTCATGTACATAATTTATTCGAAGAGTGGAATTTTATTTTTAAAGCCCCCCACCCACAACGAAATCGTTAAAAATGCAATTTTTATTGCTTCAAAAAATTGAAAATAAATTTTTATTGCGTAAAAAATTGCTTAGAGAACATAGAGTGGAAAATATTATTCAATTTTGAAGTTTATGTTCGACGTGCGGGATGTTTAGGTGGAATTGTGAGCCAGAAGACTTGGAGAGCCCTGTTCGCTTGATAATTTTTTCTGGTTTTAAAATGCATCACCAACTGAAGGGCTGGAGTCAGTGCGACTATTTATAACTCCTAAATGATCAACGCTTACCTGGGCACAAAGACAGAAAAACAGAGAAACAAAGAGATAATTAAATAGTATGTTATTATTTCAAATTATTATTTGTTAATAACTCTTTTACCTAACTACTAACAGCTCATTCTCAAATCCAAAATAATTTTCCGGGCAATAGGTACCAAATGGCTTCCATACGTAATTTTTTTCGTACTTCAAACGAATGAATGAGTATATTCAAGACGAAAAACAGGGGGGAGTTTTTGCCTTAAAACTCTGAAGTTAATTTTCCTTTAAATTACTGTGATGAACATCAGCGGCGGCACCCCAGAGTGGCCCGGGCATGAAGGTCTAAACATCTCCAAGGATCCAAGGTATCAGCGACCACAAAAACTTCAAGATAATGACCGTTATTAAAATACCGTACAAATTCTGGGAAGAACACAATCTCTGCTCAGAATCGTCTAAAGTGTCCGAATGAGCTGTGACTATTTATTAAAAAGAACAGAGCTCATTCATTTGAAACGATTCCTCGAGTCATCATATTGACAAATGAAATCAGTTTCTTCGCCAGAACCATCATCTGAAGTACATGTCCGGGTTCACGAGGGCTGAGCGATCGTCATTACTCAAAGGAGTTCATTCCGTGGCGCTGATCAATGCATCACCTGGGCACTGAGTCAAGAAAGATGCACACCAGGATGCCTTTTGGTGCAGTACTAGGATGCAATCTTTCTACTCATTGTCTAGGTTTTTCAAGGTCTAGGTTTGATCAAAAAATTATTTTAGGAGCTTGGAATCGTTAAAAATGGAAGAGACCTTTTGGCTTTCGCAATTCAATAATTTTGACCTACTTCAAAATAACTCGATTCACAATAATTTTGACCAACTTTAAAATAACTCGATTCAATATCAAAAAAATTAACCAAATAATATAAACTCGCTGGACAAAAAAATAGTCACCTATTGTTTTTTGCGGTCCAGTCATTTACTGCGTCTATCAATCGGTTTTCACAGCTGTGACCACAATTGAAGTTATATGCAAGTACTGAAAAGCATCCGTCTTCATTTAGGGGTGCTAGAATATAGACTTGTTTCTAAGTTCCTCCACAATGATGGAACGAAAGCAAGGCGTCTCAGAATGACAAAAAGGGGCTATTACACTTTTTCAGGCTAAGGGACACTCAGTGAATAAAGCAGAAGAATTTGCTGGTGTTTCACACCATACTATTATGTGGTTCTACTAACAGTAGGAACAAACCGGTGCGTACGATAATTCAAGGCAAAACTGTAGTCGGGAGATAATTCTAACCGATGGAGACCGCCGCCGTGTGTCCCAAATTGTTGACAGGAATCGCATTGCATCAAAGATAGAACTAATGCAAAATGTCAATAATTTCCCCATTGCTGTTCCGAGATGCAGAATTACCGCCATTATTTTACTCGTGGAGGTCCTACATCATATCAGGACCATGTGACTAATTTTTTGACGTGAAACTTACATAATATTTTGTGATGCTTATTCTTAATTAATAAGTTGGAAGTTCGTATCCTCACGCTACCTGTGAATTCAACAATTTCCCGAATTTTTCCTAAACTATATTACTCGCTCGTACTGACGCATAAAATGTAATACGTCAGCTCATATACTCGGATTATGCGATAAAAGACGCGTTCTTGCTAAGAGCAGTCATCAGAGGAAGCTAATATACTTCTCCAAGAAAACATTTTTCCTGTCAAACACATTCCTAGACCAGGGACACTGCAATCTCCCGCGCGACACTCCTTAGAAGGCCGGAATATTGCCTGCCAGTATCACCGAGTCCGTCGAAAATATTCTCAGAAATCCTGAGTCCGGAGACACCGTCTCATAAAATTGCGATCTGCAGGGTGTCGATGCCTGTAGAAATGCGGCAATTTAGGCTGCTGATGCACCACCTGCAAAGCCCTGCCTTTCACACTTCCTCTACAATGACCGTTGTCGCGGGTTTGTCTGTAATTTACCTGCCTTCAACTCCTTGCTTGCGTTCTTCACGGCATGAAACTACGAGGAGGATCGCTGCTGCACCTGCTGAGAGCCTGGATTTTGGGGAAATATGTATCTGGTGCCTGCGGATAATTCTGAATAAATGTGGCTCATTCTCCGCTCAGAGATTCAATGTGAAATCGACGCGGTTTTTTTTTTTTGTGGTTATTGGAGGCATTCCGTGGACGATCTTTGAAGGTGGAATTTTTGACGCACGCAAATAAGCTGAGAGGTTTGTATCAAACAGCGAGCGATTAGTAGTGAATGGCACTGAACGTTAACCATAATTCGTACGATAAAAATTAAGATTGTACGTATATGTTCATTTTCCATTGAACGTCTTCAGTGTTGAACATAGATCTCTCAGAGAGATATGTGGGCTCATTTACATTTTTTCTTTTGTAGAAATATACTCCAAGTAAGCTCATACTATGAAAATTTGTGAGTAGAACAAAGTTTTTCTGATATCAAAACAAGTTTTTAACAACATTACACGCTCTCATAGTCTGGAAGGCTGAAAACTTGAAATTAATTTAGAACCTCGCATGGCGCCTCACATCATCTTGGTTAAGTTATCGGCATCGGAGAGTTTAGATGCCGATAAACATTAGATTAGAACCATTAGATGTGAAGAATATAATTTCTCCGCCGTCACATTCGTCTTTCCGTGCCAGAATTGGATATTGCGGCCCGAACAAAGGTTTTGATCTTTATGTTTTCAACGAAAGCGAACCTCATGAGCAATTTTATTTACATTCAATCGATATAATAGTATTTATAAAATCGCTCGGGATAAGTCTTGCAACAAAGGGTCTGTTAAATGTATAGATCCCTAAGATCGGAGAGTATATTCTCCAGCAAAACAGGTGTAATGTGTTAAAATAGAAAAGATTTCTATTGAATTGTATACAGTTTTAATACTGTCACCTTTTAACGTCATTAGGGATGAATTATTTTTTTTTTCTCTGGAATGACGCGAAGACCTTCAGAAATATCAGAAATTTATTCTTGAAACATATTTCATATAAGTTCTTATAAAGTAAAACGAGTAGTCCGAACAACTCTACACAGAAAGATTACTCTAGATGCAAAAATTTGCAAACGAGAGTAGCCATTTTCGACTATATGAATAACCTGTGAAAACTCTTTTCAAAGTCGGAACAATTTACGAAGCATGGCGGTATTTGAACTTCAAAACTGAAAACAGGAAGATGCACAAAAATTGTACCCGGTACCACATACGTAATCCTATATTTGACACCGGTATACGTGATAGCCGTATAACAGCTCGACTCTGATGGTCAAAATAGATAGGATAAAACGGTGGCGTAGGAACAAAATATTATCAAAATTGTAAATTAGTTGATGTGTTTTTCGTGGCATATGTAGTACGCATCATGGTGATTGATCATCACTAGTATCCTCAGATTACAATTTATTGACTTTCGGTACTTGAGATGTCTCACGGTGGGTTCTGTAAACTCATTCACCGGAAGGAAAATTCACGTATCTCGTTTGGATCTAATTTACGCGTCATAAATGCAGGTAAGTTCGCAGAGAATCTTATCAATTCTTTTTCTAAAAACATGACGCCCAAAGAGCGAATAAAATTGTTTCTAGCATCCCCTTGCCATGAAAAATGACAGAAAATCTCGTATGAAATGACATATTCTTCTGTATCCCTGATACAAACAGCCTCTGAAGTATGTAGTCTAGCTAATTAAGAATATGTTACGTACGTGTGAATTTTTCCCTGGATATATGTAATTCAAGGAGTTAATGAAGTACCACGCACTAGAAATAAATGAATGTAAACTTGCGTGAAATTAAATAGTTTACATAGATTCTAGTGACAATGGACGGTTAACTGGGAAAATTCCAAACGTTAACCGCTCCTAAGCTTTTACGTAAGTTTTGCAGGCACGAGTTCTCCATATTTCTCAGGTGCGCTAAGTGAAATGAAAGGTTCCATTACGGCCTTTCTCTTTCTCAAGTGAAGCTACAGCGATTTACTCTAAGTAAAAAGCGTAATAAATTTTCCGGAACCAGTTTACGAAAGCACCTTGTCGGAGATACTTTTATTTCTTACGCGTGAGCAGTACTGAGAGTAACGTACGAGGTCTGAAGCCTTCCATCGCGGGCCTTTTGGTCGTCGCCCTTTAATTTAAGCGACGCTTTACTTGCGATGCATCGAACAAATCCTTCACCGGCGTCTTTTGTGAAAAAACTTTTCAATGAGAGAAGTTCAGAAGAAGGGGAAATGTCTTTTGTGTTTATTCCAAAGAATTCTAGGACCTACAAGGGTTTTAACTTATTTTTTCGTTCCATCTCGTTGTCTAAAGAGTTGCCTCAAGAAATCTTGAAAGTCGCACTCTAGTGGAAAAAATTAAGCCATTTACCTGACTTGCAGAATGGTAACGTTGGTATCACTTAAATCCAGGGCGTAAATAGGTTTGAAATGCTTAACAAGCATTTCCGTCATTCAACTCAAGTCGAAATTAAAAGCTTTCGATTCAAACAGCTCAGGTAGTTTGCTAGAAATAATGAAAGTATTACGTCTGTGGCATGTCAGGTGATGAGGCTGTTACTGATGCTCACGCCGCTGGCTACGGCAGAACAATCAAGGACGTGGGCAAAATTCAGACCTAAATACTGAAGAAACAAAAATTAAAGTGTAACAAGAAATTTTAAGCGATTTTTAAGTTGCCACAAAAACATTTCAATTGTAACAATCGTTTCTTCTAGGTCAAGAAAAAAATTGGGAAAAAATTGTCTCTGTAAATCATTAACTTTCAGGGAACAAAGAACAGAATGGCTGCGTATTCAGAAAACATGTCTTTCTCATCCCTAAAGTCAACATTTCACAGCTGAGGAAGTGGACGTCTGGAAGCAATGAAAGTGAACGTGAATGGCCGCCATGACCCAGCAGGTCCTAACGCCAGAGGGTTTCGCTAATTACAGCGCCCATTAAGAGGAGCTTGGGCTTCGTTTTTATGGATCATGAAGCATGGATTGCACCCATCGGTATACCAAGCAGGCCGTAAATTTGTTCGTCAGACATGCTGGAATATCTAACCCTGAGTAAAATCTGCGATCAGTGAGGGTTGATCTGAAGTTTCTTTTTCACGGTTCAATTTTTGACGTGAAATAAGCACTGTTTGGCCTCTCGCTGTTTCACTGAAGAGGCAGACGCTTGCTACGCCTCTAGGCAACTGTATTGGACTTTATTAAAAGCAGTCGCCTTAGAAAGAAAGCCCTGGAACCAAAAATGAGACCCCTACTCGCACTTGGGCCAAGAAGAAAAAAATAAAGAAAAAAACCAACTTAATTTGTATTTTTCTTGACCTCTTCGCTTCAAAAGTAGTAAAATGATCTCATGCGAGCAATTAGGACGCTCTATAGTGTCGATTATGGCTCATTACGATGCACAATGTCGTCTTAACGATGTTAAATCGGACTATAGCCAGACAAGGGCATCTGTTCAAGATTAGCACTCCAGACCAGCTCTCCGAAGAGCCTGCAAAGTGATGCCAGACTCCGAACTTCCCGGCCGTGTGAACCTCACTTCGTATTTGAGCAGCTGCAAGTCATTTGGTCTAGAAAAAAAAGTTGCAGCTAATCGGTGAGAAGAACTTCTACGGCTATTTTATGAGGAACGTTCGCAGCGTTTCTGATGCGAAGCTCGAAAATATGTGAACTACAGTTCCATTTTTTATTTTTGAATGATAACAAATGACTTCAACCAAGCCAACACGAATCTGTAAAAAAATATATGGTAATTGATTCAAGGTAACCGAAATGTTTTCTGACACTTATTTTCAACTGAATAATTTCAACATTTGCTCAAATTATATTTTAATCACTCGTTGAAACCGTCCTTTAGTTTAATACTAACTTCGGAGCTCTTTGTGTATTTTGTCCACATAGGAAAATAATTTGTTATGCAATTCCAAATTAATTTTGATACCCATCTCTACAGTTGATGCTTGGGAGTTGTTTCTTGGTGTTCTAGCCCTAACGCTGCGACGCGAGCGTCTTTGGAAAAGTTCGCACTTTTCGTATCCAACGATGAAGGAAAGCGTTATTAAAAGTTCCCAAAGAGCACGAAACTTAAAACTGGAATCCCGACACGGTCGCTCAGCAGTTATGCATGGTAACAATGCTGAGTACGCTGAATATTTCAAACTGAAATCACTTAAATCACGACTAAACCATGACTGAAATCACTTAAATCATGACTAAACCATGACTGAAATCACTTAAATCACGACTAATTCATGACAGAAATCCCTTAAATCACGACTGAAATCACTTAAATCACGACTAAATCACGACTGAAATCACTTAAATCACAACTAAATCACGACTGAAATCCCTTAAAACTAAAATCACGACTTAATAGCTCAGTGGGTATGCATTGGAACAATGCCGAACACGCTGAATATTTTATGGAAAGATGAACTGTTATTTAGAAAATAGGAACCGTTTGCCTGAGATCGTTTTTCAAGAAAATCTCGTATATAGTGGTAACTAATTTGATCGATTCCAAATTACTAAAAAAGGAATCCATCTGTGCCTAAGAGAGAACAGGCGTGGTGTTTAAAATTGTTTGGTTGCAACTTGAAGCTCGACTTGACTGAAATATTTTTTTAGATTTCCACCGTTGGTGTTCAGCTGCTCCAACTTGAAGGTATGCTACTGTAAGAAAGATACCGCACGGGATTTCAATTAGGTACTTTTAATAGGACACTGCCTTTTCTGAGTCATCTATGAGCATAAGAATACATTTATTTCCATCCAAAGGTGTCGGTGGCATCAGCACGAGTACGCACATTCAGAAGAGAGAACGATAAATTATGTGAGTTTCCCGTAGGTTTTCAAGCTTATCGGTCACTTCTCGGGCCACTACAGTGGGTGTAACATCTGAATATTCGATAAATGGTTTGAGGCTCCACACAAATAACTCAATCTTCATCTCGTAAAACCGTAGTACAACGTTTCAAAAACTTGCAGGTTTCTCTCTATGTACTTTGGAAAATTTGAGACGGTTTCTGACATGAATTGGTTTCAACAAAGGTGTTTTTCTTGGTCTGCAACGACGTAATCATTTGCTCTTATTAGGAACTGCTCGAATTGTGTTTTGGCATGCGTTTATTCCAGCCGCTTCCAAATCATTTTGAAGTTCAAATTGAGTCCCTCGATGATTCTTCTTCACTCTCTGAAATGTACATATGTTCAGTCACAGGTTTTGGAATTTTAGACGGACGCCAAAGCTTGGTGCTCTCGCAGTGAGCTGATACGAATGGAGCCTGAGAATCGTATCACCACCAGAGGCTGAAACTGACATGTTCAGCATACATGAAAATTTTTGTCGACAAAATTGTATGTGATGGAACAATTACTTCTCTAATTCTTTCTGGTGATTTTTTTGTCTTCGTCGTATTAGAATTCGCGGGTTGTTCGGTAATCTTATCTCATGCTGCCCTCCGACATTGACTGGGGTCCGCTTCTGTATGTGAACGAAGTCGATTAATTATTGTTCAAGAAAGTCATAAAGCATTCCTGTCACGAAAACCACTCTGGAATATTTGGGGAGTATTCATTATCGCATTAAAACTAATTTTTTGAGTGTGTAAGGTAAATTTTTGTCGCGGCAATAAAAAACTTTTCTCGTTAAGTGTATTCTTACACCGATTTAGTATTTAGTACAATATAAGATGGTCAATTTATGATTCCTTCGCTACTGGGTAACTATAGCAAAAAACTTTAGACCATGTATCGGGTATTTATTACACCCACTGTATATATCATATATGTGCGACTGTTTCATCAGCAGTAAAATGGGTTAAAAGCAGTAACTAGCCCGTGCATCACTCTGTTCAACAGCCGCGAGTTGAGCTTCGATTTCCAAAGGTATTAGTCGTGGGATTGACGTCGTACCCCATGCACAATAATTGGACAAAGTTCAATCGCATTGAAGATGTACATCTGTGACAGGAGTGAAATTAAACTGTCACAAAGTGAACATCGTGTATTCGATAGTTTATTTCAAACTGAAGGATTTACGACCACGAGATACGAAAAGTGTATATTAGAGAAAATTCCAATGCACTGAAGTGTTCATTTTTATGTAAGCGAGTTTAATTAAGCAAATGTGATTTCATTATGATAATGGAAGCAGGTCGCATAACTGATACGAGATATTTAGTATTTTGGTTTACCCTTCAATCGTTGCACTATGCACTTTCACTCAGTTCTAACACTGTGAGCTCTTCTATAGTACATGACCCTCCCGCATCGGTCCTCAGTGCCTGAATATCTTACCTGTTCCGGAAAACTTATAATAACTTTTGAGCTCATTGATATTTCTGCTCATCGTTCCTATAAGTCCCTCACAGGGAGAATGGGAAAATTTATTGCTGCGTTTAGAATTGAATTTTAGGTTAAGTTGAGCGATGGGATTGAAGAATTCCATAATTATTTTTTTCACATGCGTGATTGAACCAATTAATTTTTTTTTTTTTTTTTTTTTTTT